>CM034468.1:19540310-19561771 GCA_019925255.1 Litchi chinensis
TTGGGAATAAAGAAGTTGGGAGGAATTAAGGTTTTAGTCGAAGTGTAAATTTCTTGACAGGTAAATTTTGGTTTATAAAAAATGCAGCCGTTATGCTGCCGAAAATTTTATAAAAATAATTTGAAACAAAAGTCGCGAAAAATTTTATCACTCCCAACTAGTTTAAAAGAAAACTGAATTTTGAGTTTAAACGAGTAAACCGGTTACAGAAAGTTAGGGTTCGCTTCTCGGATTTCTTCGATCCGATAAGTCGGTTTCGATAAGTCCGTTGAAGTGCCCGACAGGATCCTCCAGACAAGAGCATAGATAAGGTCTGGGAAGGGTCTTGTCACTGCAAGAGCAACTAGTTCAGTTGAAGGAAAACTTGACCTACGAGGAGCATCTAGTGGAGATCCTAGATCGTAGAGATCAAGTGCTGCGTAGCAAGGTGATTCCGCTAGTGAAGGTGCTATGGCGAAATCACGAGTTAGAAGAGGCTACATGGGAGCCTGAAGCACAGATGCGTGCCCAGTACCCTCAGTTGTTTGAATAAGGTACACAATTTAAATTTCGAGGACGAAATTTTTATAAGGGGGGAAGAAATTGTAAGCTCCTAGCTCCGACTTCTAAAGTCCCAACGTTAGGAATTAAGTTAGAGAGATAATATATAACTCTCTACGTTTAATTGATTTAATTTCATAGCCTCCGAAATTTATTCATTTAGAATACAACGAAATTCGTCACATTAAAAAAATTTTAGTAACGTCCCAATGAAAATTCAAGTTAGGAGATCCAAGATTTTAGTAAATGATAATCGAATTAAAATTTGATTTAAAAGAGAGAGCCAAGATTAATAAAACAAGCTTCGCGTTTATTTTAAAATAAATTCTTGCGAGACGAAAATTAATCGAATGGAAGCGAAATAGACAAGGGAGAATAATGAGGGGTAATCGTGAAAGAGCACCAAGAAGATGATGGGTGAAATGAAATTAATGAGTTATTGGGGCAAGATGTGATTAAGACAAGTTGGTCAATATAAATATCAATACTTAGCTGATTTTTCAGCAGAAATTTCAGCCCTTTCAACCGAGTGAACGAGAGACTTCGAGAAAGAGAGAATAGCTGTTGCCGTGACCAAGGAAGAGAGAACCAGAAGAAAGAAGAAGAAGTCAAGTGAAGAAGGAAGTGATCAGCAGCAGAAACCGTCCAGAACAGCAAAGGAGTAGAGCAGGATGGCAGCAGAACGTGAGCTGGTCGCGAGCAGAACCAGTCGCGCGAGGAACTGATGCGAGTTCGAGCAGGACAACTCGCGTGAGGGCGATCTAAGGTAGTAAAACTACAGTATCTGGGCAGCAAAGGAAGAGGACGAGCAGAAAAAGGAGAGGTGCAGGTCTGGTCGAGCAGAAACAGAGCAGAAACGGACTAGAACGCAAGCTGAATCGCGAGCGCATCCGCGAGCAGAATCGCGACGAGCTGGTCGGCTAGGGAAGAAAGAACCTCCCAACCAGCCTTCCATCCCCTCAATCCACCTCTTAGGGTCCCTAGTAAGTCATCTAAACTCTCCAAGCAAGCTCTAAGTGAGATTACAATCTATTTTCTTCAATTTGCTGCTGAAACATAACAGAAATTGTGACAGCTCTTGTTGTTGTTGTTGTGTTGTTGATTTGGTTGATTATATTGCTTTTAAATCTTGTTAGAACCTCATGAGATTGTTATGGAATCATCAAGGATGAGTTTTGAGTGTAATAGCTGCCTTAAATTGATGTAAATGGCCTATTACACCCTCCCTCAAAAATAGAACCGAAAATGGTGTTTTATGCACACCAAGTGATTGAGAAAAGTTTTGAGTGAATTTTGAGCACTCTAATGACCAAGTTAGATTTATGTATGTATTAGAAACTTGTAGGGCAGTAGCTAGACCTTGAAAATTGATGGTTTTGAAACCAATTTTAAGCCTCAAAGAGGTTAGAAAAGTTAGAGAAGTGTTTAGAATTGCAAAGGCATTGTTATAGACAAAAAAGGGGATTCCCGAGCTCAAATTTGAGCTAGAGGAGACCTAACCATATTTGGCTTATTTGGGGGTGTTTTACATCTCAAATGATGCCTAGGAACCATAGAAAACCATAAGTTTTGAAACGGATCGAATCCGATAAAAATTGTGCAAGTTATGCACAATATAGTGCCGTTAGAGCTCTGAGAAGTGAAACGGCTAGCTTAATGCAATTTTTATGGCTTGAAATGAGTTTAGTTAGTCATTATTAGTGAAATGAAGCTTAGTTATGGAAGAAAATCTAGCGTCGCTAACCCGAAACCAAGAGTTTGCAAAACGTGCATTAAATTACGCCCGAAAGTGTCCAAAACGGACGTTTTCATTAGATTTGACTTAGCAAACGATAATATTTCTCAATGAAATTTGTCATGTGACTAGAATGTGATATAAGTGAGCCATAGGAAAAGAACGAATGAAAATGGAGCCCCGACCAGCAGGTTATCGCCTGTTCTGTCAAGGGCTGTCCATTTTAAATAAAATTGTGATTTTTCGTTTTAAGCCTCCGA
This sequence comes from Litchi chinensis, assembly GCA_019925255.1. Taxonomy (NCBI): domain Eukaryota; kingdom Viridiplantae; phylum Streptophyta; class Magnoliopsida; order Sapindales; family Sapindaceae; genus Litchi; species Litchi chinensis. The sequence continues at coordinate 19,542,846 of CM034468.1, forward strand.
CAAGTAAACGGACCATGTGGGGATATCCCTAGGGGTCCAAAACTAAAACTTTTTCAAAAAAATCAGGATTTAAGAGTCTCGGTTGATTTAGAAAAGAGTTAGGAGCTATATAGAGAGAATTGGACATAGTTGAGAATTCCTAACATATAGTTGAGAAATGGAGGTTTTGTTAATAGTAATGATAAGAACTTGTTGTGTAGGTGACGAGTACGTGAGCGACGTCCAGGAGCTTTGTCGAGACGCTTGACGCGGCCTTGAGATAAGTGGTTCGCCACTTAAGAACTTTTAAAATTTTTATGTCAATTCTTGATTTTATTGAATAAATGTCATAACTAAGTAATGAAGCAAATTGAGAATAATATATAACGATATAGTTAAAGTTAAGCGTATGGATTCCTATGGAATCCATATGTTTCTAGAAAATGATAATGAGTTGCATGTAGAGAAAATGGAATAAGAAAGTTTTCAAAATTTTCAAACTAGTGAGTTTGTGCTTTTGCACTTAAAGAAAAGTAATATGAAAACTCATGTGTATGCCTTAGGAGTCATAAGATTTAGCGTTACGTGACGACGCAGAGAATTCCGTCCATAATCACTCAGTTTATAGAAAAGTATAGCGCTACGTTGCGATGCAGATAATTCCGCACGTAGTTGGTTAGTTGACAGTTAGCGCTACGACGCGATGCAGTAAATTCCGCTCGTAGTCGTCTAGAGATTTAGCACTACATTTGCGATGCAGAGAATTCCACATTGTAGTTGTTCAGTGAATAGTTTAGCGCCCTATGTACGATGTAGTAAATTCCGTAACATAGTGGTTGAGATCCATTAGTAAGCTTCACGTTGGCGTTAGTTAAAATCGTCCGTGATGGTTAGAACGAGTCAAGGGTATACATGGAGAGTTTTAAAGAAAATTTTAAAAACTTGTAAATTATATGTTAGTATGTGTGATATGATATCTTATGATGTTATCGCACTAACTTGCTGTTCGTTTTGTAGCTTGTTTGTTTTCATTTCGCGCCACCGCCGGACGAGACCGACTTTTGCTTATATATATATCTTTTGGTGGGCAATCGCGCAAGACGCTGGGATATATTTTGTATATGTATTTAATCGTATATATTTTGAATTTGAATGATGTAGGGATTGTAAAAGTGATAAATATTGTTGCATTTATACATTTGGTGCACTTATGTATCTTATGAATTGTTTATTCTTATGAAACTGTGATGAATGATGCATGATTGAGAATAAAGAAGTTGGGAGGTTTACAGAAAATAGTTGAAGTGTTGTTTTCTTGACAGGTAAAATTTTGGTTTATAAAAAACGCAGCCGTTATGCTGCCCAAATTTTTAGAAAATGAAATTAAAATAGAATCAAACAAAAGGTTTATCCCTCCTAACCAGTAACAGATGAAATCAAATCACTAAATTTTAACGAGTAAACCGGATACAGAAAGATAGGATTCGCTTCCCGGATGTCTTATATCCGACGAGTCAGTTACGAGGAATCCGTTGAAGTGCCAGGCAGGATCCTCCAGACGAGAGCTTAGATAAGGTCTGGGAAGGGTCCTGTCAACACAACCCCAGAGATTTACATTCAAAGATAGCAATAAAGTATGTAAGGTGCAAAGGTCGATTTATGGATTTAAGCAAGCATCTAGGAGTTGGAACATTCATTTTAATGAGACAGTCAAAGAGTTTGGATTCTCATGAAACATGGATGAACCTTGTGTATACAAAAAGGTTAATGGGAGTGCAGTCGTTTTCTTAGTATTATATGTGGATGACATATTACTTATAGGAAATGATGTCTTAGTTCTTCAATCAATCAAGATATGGCTTTCTAAGAAATTCTCCATGAAAGACCTCGATGAAGCAACTTATATATTGGGGATAAGGATTTATAGAGATAGATCCCAAAGGTTGTTAGGTCTAACACAGTCTACATACATAGATAAGATGCTAAAAAGGTTTAGCATGGATCAATCCAAAAGAGGATATTTACCCATGTCGCATGGGATAAATCTCTTCAAGTCTATATGTCCTAAAACACAAGACGAGAGGGAACACATGAAAAGGATCCCATATGCATTAGCTATAGGATTTATCATGTATGTTATGTTATGTACTGGACCCAATGTTTCATAAGCTTTGAGTGTTATGAGCAGATATCAATGTGATCCCGGTGAGAAACATTGGGCGGCTGTAAAGAACATCCTTAAGTACTTAAGAAGAACTAAGGATGCTTTCTTGGTTTATGGAGAGGGTGATCTACAGGTAAACGGGTATACTGATGCCAGTTTTCAATCCAATAAGGATGACCTAAAATAACAGTCTGGATAAATGTTCACTTTGTGTGGAGGCGCAATTAGTTGAAAGAGTTCCAAACAAGATACGATTGTGAATTCAACAACCGAAGCAGAATATATTGCGGCTTCAGAGGCTGCAAAGGAAGCAGTGTGGATCAAGAAATTCATCATAGAATTAGGAGTGGTTCCAAGTATTGTTGACCCGATACCTCTGTATTGTGACAACAATGGAGCTATTGCGCAAGCAAAGGAACCACGATCTCATCAAAGATCCAAACATGTCCTTTGAAAGTAGCATTTGATACGAGAAATAGTTGGTAGACAAGATATATACATTGAAAGAATTCCCATAGATCAGAATATTGCAGATCCAATGACTAAGCCACTTCCCCATAAGAAATATGATGCTCATGTAAACATCTTTGGTATTAGATACATTGATGATTGGATCTAGTGCAAGTGGGAGTATGTTAGTGATGTGCGCTAGAACCAATCAACCTTAGGTTGTATTTATGCATATTTCCTTTTAATAAAATGACAACATTATTATTCAGTTTATATTCAACTGCGTAATAAAGTCCCTAATACAGATAACACAGTGTAAAGGAAATCATGAAAGAGTTCATGATATGAGATTCTTGTTACATGCAAATGTGTTTATACTTAAATATCCTTAGTCATAGTATTAATGAGACGGGACATCATTAGTACAGATAGACTAGCACGTGTTATACTCCTCGATTGGATCGAGCAGTAGTTCTCATAAGTTGATGGCATATGAGATGCCTAGAGTAAACATGTGGATGCTTGTTTAGAATGAGTACATTGGATGACCTGATTGTAAGATGATCACATGGATAGTTTTATGTCAGTGATCTCATCTTAACATATCAGTAGGTACAAGTATCCTTTGACATGAGATCTCTAAAATACCCTGAGTGTCAACTATCATCCTTTAATGCCATTCCTTGTTGACTCAAAGAGTTGACTCGTAGGGTAGTACTTGAGTTCGACATGAGCTATTCGAGCATAGTTAAGTAATCAATAAAGGATTCGTCACTTCTTATAGTAGAAGAAGATATCTTACAGCCTCTTGAGGAAATTGTTATTCCAGGAATCTCTGGCCAGAGTGATTGTACTAGTGGAAGAGTCTCCCAAAATACGTAATTGGGAATAACGAATTTCGGGAACAAGAACTAATAAATTCGGGCTAGACATGACTTAGTCATTCTAGTGAGAGTTGACATATAGTCCATACTCATAACCGAATGAGATATGTTATGACGAAAGGATGAACTGCACGGTAACTGTTTATGGAAAGGTATTGTTCTAATCACGGACAATTCTAGACACTTAGGTGGTCATAATGCATTGCTAGGTGTCAATCTTGATCTACTTGGAATCAATTAGTTGATTCGTGAATCAATGATTAAATCAAAATGTTTAATTTAATCTAATCCTAATTCGATTAGGATTATAATTCATTTTGGGTTGCCAAGGTGTTCAGATACCTAATGGGTCACACACTTAAGCAACTCGATGTACAATGTAAAATGGCTATTCAATAGGATTTAATATATTAACATGAGATGTTAATATTAATGGTGATAAAATAAAATAAAGGCTCATTTATTTTATTAGGTTCAATTTAATTTAATTGGATTAAATTAAAATTGGACATAAAACTAATGGGTTAGGAGAATTCCTAACGGGCTTAGATTGGGGTTTCTTTTTCTTTGCCCAATAAAAAGACTAGATTGTCTATAAATACCCATATGATAGGGTAGCAATAGTTAATATCTCTTAAAAAAAAATTGGGGCAACATAAGAAACTCTCAATATCACCACATAGCCAACCACCTTGACTAGCACATAGGGTGTTTGTTCAACTATCGCCATCTCCAATTGGGTTTTTGAACATTGTGTTGTTGTGTGGATACCTTAGAGGTGATTCTACGCTTGGATCGCTAGTGGATTAAATCATACGAGAAGGGAAGGAGCTGCCAACGAAGGTATGGTTTCAATAAAACACCTTATGTATGTTTAATTGTATTGGTTTTAAACTAATCTAGAGTGATCCAACTTGGGTTTTTTATTTTTGTTTGCTGTAATTTTTTTTTCTCGCTGTGCTATGATGTATGAGATGCATGCAAAAACCCAACATTGTTTACAAAAGAAAAGAATACATTAAAATCGAGTTAAGGAATCGGGTAAGATTTAGGGGTTCGCTCTGCGGATCTCTCTAATCCGACAAGTCGGGTTAAGAGAAGTCTATTGGAGTACCTGACGGGACCCTCCAAATAAGCGATTAGAGAGAGTCTGGTTCGAGTATTGTCACTGAAACTCTCACATTCTCGACATTCTCTCATCTCTCAAGGCTTTCACAAGCTCACGACATTCTCACCTTCTCACAACTCTCACTTGCTTTCGATTGTTAAGGATGAAGAAGCTGTCACAAATTAGTCAAAAACACGAAATAAAAGTGACTCACAGCTAAAGAGAGAGGATGAAGGCCGAACTACATGCATAAGGAAGTGAAGGTATTTTTGAAGGAATAAGGCACTTGCATGAGACTTGGAGTGGTTTAAGAGGTATTTCCATCGATTTCGGAAGGTAACATTTAGTTTTCAAAGAATTTTGTTAAGTTTCTGGAAAGATATTAGTGAATGTATGATTGGGTTTTAGGATTTGAAACCTTGTTAGTGCAGAGGTTGTGTTGCATGTGTATTGGTATGATAATTGAAGGAAAAATTGTGTTTGTGTATGGTAGAGGTCACGGCCAAGGTGACATATTATTGTTAAAATATTGTTTGATGGTTTAACTATGATTTATGATAAGTTGTGATGTGTATGTAAGTGTAGTTGCGAAGAAAATATTAGTTTAAAGGCTTACATTGAATTTGACCATGAGAGGTTTTATGGTTTAATTGGATTTTTTGATGGTTTTGCTATGTTATATATGTGTTTTTCATGAGTTTGGAGTGCTTTGGATGAGTTGGATGCTTTGGAATGATGAATTTGGGTGGTTATTTGAATTCGGACATGGGCATTATTGTCTTAGAAAAATTGTTTTCGAGTGGATTATGTGATTTTAAGGAACATTTGAATGTTAGGATAAGCTCAGAAATCGAAAATGAAATCGTTGAATATTAATTGGTCACTTCGCGATTTAAGATTTCATAATTGTTCGGAAGTGATATTTAAAAGTTGTAAATGAGATTTGTGTTGAATTCGTGATGCGTTCGAATGTAAATTAATGTAAAAATGCAATAGGAATGATGATAAGACATTGTAATGAATTTGACCTAATGAGGAAATATAGGTTCAAAATTGTTGTTTAAATTCGTTCGCATGAATTGAGTCTGAAATCAATGCATTTCTCATGTTTAAATAATTAGCACTGCGAACGAATGTTAAACGTGAGTTATCGAAGTTAAAGCGAATTAAAATAGGGTGTTTCAAAGTTATGAATTGGTTGGGTGATTTGTTGGATTGATGTATGAATATATTCGAGCGAGTTGTAATAATTGTATTGCAGTATGAAAATAGATTACGGAAATGTGTAGGATAATCAGAGGCAAAAAGAGAATACCCCATTGATTAGAGATATATAGCGAGCTAGGGAATCCAGGTGAGTATCCTAACGAAAATATATTTTGAAATGATTTTTGTTGCTATTCATGTATGATTGTATGATAATATTCATTCATGTTGTTACTGATTGTAAAGCGATTTTTATACGAAAAACGAGTTTTTCAAACGAGAACTAACTTGTGTGAATTACAAAAGTTTTCGTGAAATGTGAGTTTTGAAATGTGAAACTTGTGATCTAAGATGATTTATAGCATATGGTACGTACATATGTATATTATCTGAATTTCGATATTGGTAGAGTACCCAAAGGCGATATGGGATTTCGCCTGGGAGACGATGTGAGATTCCACTCCTCATAGCATACGATTTAAGCTAGCTAACTACTTGAGACGATGTAGGATTCCGCTCCTTAGCGAGGTATGATTCCACTATGTGATACCGGATACGTATGGTCTGAGACGATGTGGGATTCCGCCCCACCATGCATTAGTATGTTAGTACCATATGATTCGAAAGTGATAGTGAATGACATGTTTTAAATAAAAAGCTTTTCAAAAAAAAAAATCGCCATCACTAATAGATTACTTGTATGAAATGAGAAATTGAATATGGGATTGCTTGTTTACTCGTATTTTAGTTTTTGAAAAGCATGAAAATGTGATTGATGAATTAAATATTGGCTTTTCAAATTATTACAACATTTATATGACAGGACCCAACCCAGACTCTCTTTGATCTCTTGTCTGAAGGATCCCATCGGGCACTCCAACGAACTACTCACAATCCGACTTGTCGGAATGGAGAGATTCACAGAGCAAACCCCTTATTCTTTCCCAATTTTTTTAACTTACATCAATTGTATTCTTTACCTTTTTGTATATCGCAATTATAGTGCTATAACTCTGGGCGACTACGAGCGAAATGTACTGCATAGCCACGTAGTGCCAAACTGTAAAATAACCAACTACGTTCGGAATTGTCTGCATCGCAACGTAGCCCTATACCTTCTAGGAAAACTGAGCAACTATGGACGGAATTTTCTGCGTCGTTGCGTAGTGCTAATTTCTCTATAGACTGAGTGACTACGGACGGAATTTTCTGCGTTGTCACGTAGTGCTAAATCTCATATGATCTTAAGGTATCAAGTGCTAAAGCATAAAACTACTTATTTTGAAAACTTTAAAAACTCTTTTGATTCAATTAGTTTAAAAACCACTTTATGGATTCCATAAGAAACCCACATACTCAAAACTTGAACTTTGAAATTGGACGATCATTTTTGTTTTCATTTAATCCCGTACGCTCTGTACTCGGTAACAACTACATATGCCTTAATTCTGAAGTTCAAGCCCTGCAAGAACTTATGACACTTGTTGACTTTGTCATCAACAATGAATGGCGCCACTCGGGATAACTCTGTAAACTTCATTTCATACTCTTCTACCGTCGTATTACCCTGAACCAGGCGGTAGAACTCATCAATCTTCGCATCCCTGTTAGCCTTGGGATAGAACTTCTCATTGAAATATTCTTTAAAATGCTCCCATGTGAGCGGAGTAGTCACTCTCCTCCTCACGAAATCCCACCAATCTCGAGCGGAAGCTCGCAGGAGAAATGAAGCAATAGATACTCTCTGCGGATCCTCGCAATCCATCTGCTCTAGAACCCTCTCTGTACTCTCCAGCCACTCTAAAGCTACATCTGGACCCCCTGATCCATCAAAACCCTCGGCGCCTAACTTCAGTGCTCTCTCTACGGTGACGCCTGGTGTAACACCCTCCCCTCGATCCTCAGCATTCGGACACTGAAAACCGAGGCGGAGGATGTTACGATATTTTCATTACTTATTTAAGAAAATCCATTTACTAATTTAATATAATTTATTGAAAATCCGGCAGAGTTTCCCCTGTTTTATTGAGAAACCCAAAAATTTTGAAAACGCATAATCAAAGAAACACTTCAAATATATTTTCTATTTTCTCAACTTCCATAATCGGACACTCCGCTTGTCCCCAAATCACTTCAACGCACAAATTTTAAGTAAGCATACATTTTTCTCACATACAATTTCAAAACAAAATAAACACAATTACTTTAAAATACAACAACTTCTAAGTTTTCCCATTCTTTAAGAAAACATTTAAAACATAATACAAATCATATACATTTAAACTATTATAAAACCTCCCATAACATGCAAATGCAAATACAAAATATAATTTCGGAAATTATATATATATTTTTCTCCAAAATATATATACACCTCAAAAATGCCTATGCAAAAAGATCGGAGAATAGTTGTGACTCGTGGATCGCACTAGAGACTACCTTCCCAACTGACTCTACTAAAAAACTCAGCTCCCCTCAACTACCTGCGCGTGGAAAATCCAACGTGCTAAGCAAAATAGCTCAGTTGGTATACACAAAATAATATCAATCACAAAATCCCACAAATATAACATATAAAATATATCATTTCATAAAATTTAACAATCAATATAACATAATTTCCAATAACTTTTTGAAAACTTTATTAAATGCTTTTCAAAATACATATATATATATACATTCAATATAAGTTCATTATCAATTATTATTATATCATAAGAGTCTTTCGTAAATGTTATCACGATACCATGGATCGGTAACAGATTTTCACATTTCTCTCCGGCATCGAACACTCGGTGCCTTCCCGTTGGAGCTCAACATCACATTCATATCACATTATGGACCGAACACTCGGTGCCTCTCAAGGTTTGTTAATCACATAATTATATATATGTAATGGCACAATACTGCTAATAATATCCTATTGACATGTCAAACAACAATCCTCACCTACCAATGTATAGATTTATTCATGCTCTCTATAATTTTATTAATAACGAAAATTATCGTTTTCGATTAAGTTTTCAACTCACTTAACTATCACACTTCATTATTTATTTTTCATATTTGAAATCCTTCGAAATTTTTCGAGCCCTTCCACTTAGATATTACCTAAGGACCATTTTGCTCTTGGTTTCACTTTTCAAAACTGTATTGCACAATCACATTCTTTTACATTTTTATTAAACTCCAAAAGGTGGTTTTCGAATTTCTCTTTTTCAAAATCATAATTTATAACACATATTATCTCTACATAATATAAATAACACGTAAACACAAACCAAATGACGAAATTAACCTTAGGTTTTCCTAGGGACACTATTTGGTCAAAATAGATAATTTTTCGAAAAAAATTGTTTCGACTTCAAACTTTATTTCACACATCATTCCAACATCATCTATCTAATACATAAATAAGCTTAAAATGACGCAAATACCCCTAGACCCTTATTTAATTCAAATTCAGACATAAAGGGGTTTTTATGCGAAAACGTTATTTCACTTGGTTTTGACCTAGAAAATCCCTCTCATCAACACCCAACCAACACATACATATCATAAATAATAACTTATCACATAAAAATCACATTATCGCAAAGTTTCAAAACGAAATATTAAATTTTTAACTACTAAAAAATTCAAATTCGAAATTAAATGTATATCAACCTCTTTGAGCTTTCACCCACACTCTTTATTACTCAAATTAGAAGTTTAAAACTTCTTTTTACCCTTATTAGACTACCCCCATCCTAATTGATCACCTAAGGTTTGAAAATCATACTTTTAAGCCATGAAAAGCAAAATAACTTAATTAAATGCAAAACCCACTAACTATATATATCTATGGATGCATCTATATGCTCACTAATATATTTGAACAAAAAAAAAAAAAAAAAACAAAACAAAAGACAGCACATACCTCACGTAGAACACTGTAGACCCGAGAATACAACTTAGTTTTTAGGGAATTTTTGTAAGAAATGAGATCATAGATGGGTAGGGGACTTAAAGAGAAGAAGATTGGTGAGTTTAATGGCTTGAAAAGAAAAAAAAAAAATTGAGAGAAAATGGGTGTATGCAGGTCGACAACAGAGGAAGGAAGAAGATGATGAATTTTTCCAAAAATTTGACCCATTTTTATACTAATCACTTTCTTAAAATTATACCTTGACCCCATACCTTTTTAAAATTCTATTTAAGTCCGAAAACCTTTACACATGCCTCTCTTCTATCGGACAACAATAACAACTCATCAATAACAAATTTTTATCATCAAATCTTTTTCATTAAAATCCTAATTAAATCCTTCTTCTTAAAAAAAATTACTTTCAAAATAAATTATTAAAAAACTATTAAATTTTCTAATAATTAACTATATTATTTCACTAATTATATTAATTATAAATAAACTAAATTTTAATCTCATTTAATGCAATTATATTCTAGATTTAATAATATTACTTATACGGAAGTAAATATCGGGATGTTACAGCTCTTCCCCTCTTAGGAAATTTCGTCCGCGAAATTTACCTTATTCGAATAACTACGGATACTGCTGACGCATTATTTCCTCGCTTTCCCACGTCGCTTCTTCTACTTTATGACTTCTCCAAAGCACCTTGACTAATGGAATCCTCTTATTCCTCAGCTCTTGGACTTCACGATCCAAAATCTTCACTAGCTCTTCCTCATAAGACAAATTAGGCTGCACTTCAATAGATTCAACGGCTATCACATGAGAAGGATTCGATCTGTATCTCCTCAACATAGATACATGAAATACATTATGTATCTTATCCAATTCTGGTGGTAAAGCTAGCTTGTAGGCTACCGATCCCACACGCTCAATGATCTCATATGGGTCAAATAAACCTAGGACTCAACTTACTCTCTTACCAAACCTTAACACCTTCTTCCATAGAGATACCTTCAGAAATACTTTATCCCCAACTTCATACTCGATATCTTTCCTTTTTAAATCTGCATAAGACTTCTAACGATCGGATGCAGCTTTCAATCTTTCCTTGATTATCTTAACCTTTTTTTCAGTTTGCCTGATCAATTCTGGTCCCACTAACTTGTCTTCACCAAGCTCAGTCCAACATAGAGGAGTCCTGCATTTTCTTCCGTACAGAGCTTCATATAGGGCATCATGTCTATACTCGACTGATAGTTGTTATTATACACAAATTCGATATTATCAATCCAACTTCCTCTAAACTCGATAACACAGTTTCTGAGCATATCTTCTAGCATCTGAATAACTCTTTTTGATTGACCATCTGACTGCGGATGAAAGGCGGTATTGAAATTCAATCGAGGACCCGAAGCTTCTTAAAACTTCTTCCAGAACCTTACCGTAAACCTCAGATCTCGATCTGATATTATCGACACTGACACTCCATGCAATCGAACTATTTCCTTAATATACAGCTCTGCCAATCTTTCCAAAGAATAATCCATCTGACTGGGAGAAAATGTGCTGACTTGGTCAACCGATCTACAATCACCCAAATTGCATCTTGCTTATTCCGAGAAAGAGGCAACCCTGAAACAAAATCCATAGTAACACAATCCCATTTCCACTCAGGAATAAATATTGACTGCAACAACCCTGAAGAAACCTGATGCTCTGTTTTTACCTGTTGACATACCAAACACTTACTCACATAGTCTACCATATCTTTCTTCATACCAGGCCACCAATACTGAGCCTTTAGATCCTAATACATCTTAGTCCTCCCTGGATGCATCAAATATGGACTACTATGAGCTTGCATCAGAATCTCCTTCTTCAACTCGGCATTATCAAGAACACAAATTCGATCTCTCAAGCACCAGTAATCTCCTTTTAACACAAACTCAGTCTCCTTCCCCTCTTGAATCGATCTACAGATTACCATTAGCTTTTCATCTTGCTTTTGCTTTTCTTGAATCTACTGAAAGAAACTGAGCCGCACTTGCAATTAAGCTACCAAAGCTTGATCTTCTCTGATTTGCAACTGAGCATTCATCGTTCTCAAGGCAACCAAAGACTTTCTACTCAACACATCAGCTACCACATTCGCTTTCCCCGGATGATAGTTGATGACACAATCATAATCCTTCAGCAACTTCATCTATCTTCTCTGCCTCAAATTAAGGTCTTTTTGAGTGGATAGATACTTTACACTCTTGTGATCAGTATAGATATAACATTTTTTCTCCATACAAGTAATGTCTCCATATCTTCAAAGCAAAGACTATGACTGCTAGCTCTAGATCATGGTCAGATAATTCTTCTCATGATTCTTCAACTGCCTGGAAGCATAAGCAACCACTTTCCCTTCTTGCATCAACACAACCGAGACCACTAAGAGATGCATCACTATATATCACAAAATCCTTACCAGATACGAGCTAAGTAAGAACTGGAGCCTCAATCAACATCTCCTTCAACTTATCAAAACTTTTCTGACACCGATCTGTCTACTCAAATCTGACGTCCTTATGAAGCAATTGGGTCAACGGAGCAGCCAAGGAAGAAAATCCTTTCATAAATTGCCTATAATAACCAGCCAAACTCAGAAAACTTCGAACTTCGGCAACATTCTTGGGAGGCTTCCACTCTACAATCGCTTCAATCTTATTTAGATCGACCTTTATACCCTGAGATATCATCGATCATGCTCTGCTGGAGACTGCGAATACACTAAGATATCATCGATGAAGACCACCACAAACTGATCCAGATATGGACGAAAAACACAATTTATCAAATCCATAAAAGTTGCAGGTGCATTCGTCAACCCGAATGGCATCACCACAAACTCATAATGTCCGTATCTCGTTCAGAAAGCTGTCTTAGGAATGTCTGATTCCTTTACCCTTAACTGATGATACTCTGATCGAAGATCTATCTTAGAGAAAACACTAGCTCCTCTCAACTGATCAAATAGATCATCGATCCTAGGCAAGGGATACTTATTCTTGATCGTCACCTTATTCAACTGCCGATAATCCACACACAACCTAAAAGACCCATCTTTCTTCTTCACGAACAACACTAGAGCTCCCTACGAAGATACATTAGGCCTTATAAATCCCTTGTCCAGTAACACTTGCAACTGAATCTTCAATTCTTTTAACTCAGCAGGTGCCATCGTATAAGGGATAACAGTTATCGGAGCAGTTCTTAGCATTACATCGATCACAAACTCCACCTCCCTTTCTGGCGACAAACCTAGCAACTCATTCGGAAACACATATGGAAAATCAAATACGGTGGCTATGTCCTGAAGGCTAGATCCGAGCATCTAAGAATCAACCACATGTGCCAGATACGCCTCACATCCTTTCCTAATCAACTTCCTAGCAGTTATGGCTGAAATGACATTAGAGAGGTAATCCAATCTCTCACCTACCATAACTATCTCTTTCCCATCGGCATTCCTCAAAGCGATCCTCTTCAGACGACAATCGATCACCACCTGATGCCTGGATAACCAATCCATACCAAGAATTACATCGAACTCTTGAAATGGAAGCTCCATCAAATCACCCAGGAACTCATAACCCTAAATTTGAATCGGACACTCTTTAAACACCCTATTCACAACTACACTATGACCCAAGGGATTACTAACCCACACCTCATGATCCGTAGACTCTGTCTGAAGACTTTGCTCTCTCGGAATAACAACACTGAGATATGAATACATAGATCCTGGATCTATCAATGCTTGCATAGGAATATCAAAGACTGAGTTTTACCAACAATCACATCGGGCACATCCTTTTCTTCTTGAGCCCTGATGGCATAGGCTCTAGCTGGCGCACGAGTCTCCGACCTGGCTGCTGACTCTAGAGTCCCTCTCTGAACACTTCCCTCCGTCCCGGCCTGACTGGGTTTCCGCCCTCTCGAAGCTACAAGAGCTAGTCTCTTTGGTTGAGGAACTAGTGTATATCTATATTCTTTGGACAATCTCTCTGAAAATGATTCTGAGATCCACGCCTGAAACAAACTCTCGTCAACCTATAACACTCTCCTGGATGCCTCTGACCATAATGCTCATATAGAGACTGAGCTGATCCCCTAGTTGTACTACCTAGGACATTAGCAACTGAAGCTGTTGACGATGCTGGCCTAAAAGAAGACCCCTGACCCTGCCTCTACGGCACTGGCTGACAACTTGTCTGAGGACTCTTGAACCTCTTACTTAACGACTGAATTGAACTAGACTGCCTCGGTCCTCTCTTCTGCTGGCTTCGATCCTTTCTAGCCTGCTCTTCTTTCTTCACTCTTTCTACATTCAGAGCTGCAGATACCAATCTAGGAAAGTCCTCTATCTGTAAAGCTGTCAACTGGAAACGAATATAATCATTCAGACCATCTTCAAACCTCATGCATCTATTAGCTCTGTCGCCACTATCTCTCTAGCATACTTACTTAACCGAATGAACTCTCACTCATACTATGTCACTGACATCTGCCGCTGCTTCAAATTAATGAATTTCATCTTCATGCTGTCAATATGAATACGGTCGACATACTTCCTTCGGAACTCTCTCTGAAAGAACTCTCAGGTCCTCTCCTCCGGCCGTACAGACTGAGAAATGGACGTCCACCACTGGTAGGCATCCTTTTGCAATAATGAAGCTGCACACTCCAAACTCTCATCAAGGGTGCAGTGCAACTGTTGAAAAATCCACTCTGTCCGTTCCAACCAAAACTCGACCGTGGACGCATCCTCGTCTTTCCTACCATGGAAATCTGTAGGCCTATACTTAGCAAGCCTCTCGATCACAGATCTACTCAGCACATCTTGGGCCATCTGCTGAAATAACTCTGCCATTTGCTACATAAGAGCCGGTTGACCCTGGGCTTCGGGTACTGACGTCCCCCGACTAGATGATCCACCGGATACACCTCCGGCTACACTTGCAGGACTACCCGGCCTGCTCCCATCACTACCTTCAACTCTCTGAGCCTCTAAGGGGTCCATCTTTTAACCTATTTAAGACAAAAAGAAATCCGCACATCAGAGTCACATTCTCCTATTTCATTCCTATATGCAATGCATGTACACTCAAATACAACATTTCTTTTTCAAAATCACTAAATTTGAGAAAATCTCGAACCTTTGCTCGGATACCACTAAAACTGTAACACCCTTCCCTTGATCCCTGGTGACCCGGACACTGAAAACTGAGGCGGAGGACATTACGATATTTTCATTACTTATTTACGAAAATTCATTTACTAATTTAATATAATTTATTGAAAATTCAGCAGAGTTTCTCCTATTTTATTGAGAAACCCAAAAATTTTAAAAACCTGCATAATCAAAGAAACACTCCAAATATTTTTTCCATTTTCTCAACTTTCATAATCGAACACTCCGTCGTCCCCAAATCACTTCAACACACAAATTTTAAGTAAGCATACATTTTTCTCACATACAATTTCAAAACAAAATAAACACAATTACTTTAAAGTACAACAACTTCTAGTTTTCCCATTCTTTGAGAAAACATTTAAAACATAATACAAATCATATACATTTAAACTATTATAAAACCTCCCATAACATGCAAATGCAAATACAAAATATAATTTCGGAAAAAATATATATATTTTTTACAAAATATATATACACCTCAAAGATGCCTATGCAAAAAGATCGGAGAATAGCTGTGACTCGCGGATCGCACTGGAGACTACCTTTCCAACTGACTCTGATCAAAAACTCCGCTCCCCTCAACTACCTGCGCATGAAAAATCCAACGCGCTAAGCAAAATAGCTTAGTTGGTATACACAAAATAATATCAATCACAAAATCTCATAAACATAACATATAAAATATATCATTTCATAAAAATTTAACAATCAATATAACATAAATTCTACAACTTTTCGAAAACTTTATTAAATGTTTTTCAACATACATATATATACATTCTGTGCAAGTTTATTATCAATTATTATTATATCATAAGAGTCTTTCGTAAATGTTGTCACGATACCATGATCAGTAACGGATTTTCACATTTCTTTCCGGCATCGGACACTCAATGCCTACCTGTTGGAACTCAACATGACATTCGTATCACATTCTGGACCGGACACTCGGTATCTCTCAAGATCCGTTAATCATATCAATATATATATACGTAACGGCGCAGTACTGCTAATAATATCCTATTGGCATGCCAAACAACAATTCCCACCTACCAATGTATAGGTTTACTCAGACTCTCTATAATTTTATTAATAATGAAAATTATAGTTTTCGATTAAATTTTCAAAAGTCACTTAACTATCATATTTCATTATTTATTTTTCATATTCGAAATTTTTCGAACCCTTCCACTTAGATATTACCCAAGGACCATTTTGCCCTTGGTTTCACTTTTCAAAACTGTATTGCACAATCACATTCTTCCACATTTTTATTAAACTCTAAAAGGTGATTTTCGAATTTCTTTTTTTCGGAATCATAATTTATAACACATATTATCTCAACACAATATAAATAACACGTAAACACAAACGAAATGATGAAATTAACCTTAGGTTTTCCTAGGGACACTATTTGGTCAAAATAGATAATTTTTCGAAAAACATTGTTTCGACTTAACACTTTATTTCACACATCATTCCAATATATCTATTTAATACATAAATAAGCTTAAAATAACGCAAATACCCCTAGACCCTTATTTAATTCAAATTTGGACATAAAGGAGTTTTTATGCGAAAACATTATTTCACTTGGTTTTGACCCATAAAATCCCTCTCATCAACATCCAACCAACACATACATATCATAAATAACAACTTATCACATAAAAATCACATCATCGCAAAGTTTCGAAACGAAATATTAAATTTTTAACTACTAAAAAATTCAAATTTAAAATTAAATGTATACCAACCTCTCTGAGCCTTCATCCACACTCTTTAGCACTGCAATTAGAAGTTTAAAGCTTCTTTTTACCCTTATTAGACTCCCCACGCCCTAATTGATCACCTAGGGTTTGAAAATCATACTTTTAAGCCATGAAAAGCAAAATAACTTAATTAAATGTAAAACTCACTAACTATATATATCTATGAATGCATCTATATGTTCACTAATCTATTTAAATACAAAAAAACAAAAAACAAAACAAAAACAAAAGACAGCATATACCTCATATAGAGCACTGTAGACCCGAGAATATAACTTAGTTTTTAGGGGATTTTTGCAAGAAATGAAATCATAGATGGGTAGAGGACTTAAAGAGAAGAAGATTGGTGAGTTTAATGGCTTGAAAAAAAATTGAGAGAAAATGGGTGTATGCAAGTCGGCAGTAAAGGAAGGAAGAAGATGATGAATTTTTTCAAAAATTTGACCCCTTTTTATACTAATCACTTTCTTAAAATTATACTTTGACCTCACACCTTTTTAAAATCTTATTTAAGTCCAAAAACCTTTATACATACTCCTTTCCTATTGGACAACAATAACAACTCACTAATAACAAATTTCCATCATCATATTTTTTCCATTAAAAGCCTAATTAAATCATTTTTCTAAAAAAAACTACTTTCAAAATAAATTATTAAAGAAACTATTAAATTTTCTAACAATTAACTATATTATTTCACTAATTATATTAATTATAAATAAACTAAATTTTAATCTCATTTAATGCAATTATATTCTAGATTTAATAATATTACTTATGCGAAAGTAAATATCGGGACGTTGCACCTGGTGCACGAGGTCTCATGCCCTGCATAATCTAGGCTAGTCTCTCTATAGGATCTACTGCTGGCCCTGCC
The DNA here is from genome assembly GCA_019925255.1 of Litchi chinensis. NCBI lineage: Eukaryota > Viridiplantae > Streptophyta > Magnoliopsida > Sapindales > Sapindaceae > Litchi > Litchi chinensis. Next base: position 19,560,447 of record CM034468.1, read on the forward strand.
ACTGGTGGCTCTGGCTGCACCCCAGGCTGAGGCTCATTTACAGACTCATGAATAGGCTCCTCAGCCTCTGGTGGAGCAGAAGGAACAAGTGGAGTCTCAGCGGCGGCTCTGCGCGTACGAGGACGACCAACTAGACGCATAGCTCTACTACAACCAAAACAATGAATGTCATGCAACGTTTTATAAATCAATGCAATAAAATGCATAAATAACTTTGGGATGCACAAATTTTCAAAAATTTTCTAAACATTTTAAATCAAAAGCTCTGACACTAAATTGACGGGACCCTTCCCGAATCCCTTCTCTGGACCTGTGAAAGACCCTGTAGCACCCCGACAGAACTCCAACAAACCCTAACTTTAGCCCAAAGAACTCCCATTGGAGCACCGATACTTAGTTAAAATTTATTTTGAACCTATTTGTTAGGTGGCAATGGTAAAAATTTTTCGTTTTTCTAACGAAAATCTGGCAGCATGCCGGCTGTTTATTGAACTATGCCACCCTGCAAATTCAAAAGCAATTTAAAGACACTTCTATGACACAATCTCTACTACCAAGGGCCTCTGGCCCCTACCAAAATCAATCACAACACAATTAACCTCAATTATGAAATCGATGGAAATCTAAATTTTTCATTTTTTTTTTTAAAAACATTTTCATAAAACGTGCATCCAACGGCTGATATTTATGTTCACAAATTTACATTATTTACAACAAGATTTATTTATAACACATACATAATAAAAATACGAGCTATACAAGGGGAATAGTCGTCCGTTAGTCTATCTGTGCGTCTATCTGAGCCTCGTCTGCTGGACGACTCTCTCTTGCACCTGAGGGAACATTTTAAGAAACACACGGAAATCAAACGGTGAGTATAACTCAGTGAGATAAACATTAAACAACTTCATAAAATAAAGTATTTTTTGCTGAAATGCTTTTTAGCATTTCATAGAAAAATTGTTTCTGAAACTCATTTTGAATTTCTTTCTAAAACTTTATCATTTCTCGCCTTGATGGTAACCCCGAGAAACTGCTCCTATCGTGGCAGCATCAAATCTCTAACTAGCCACTAGGAATTAAGGAATCTGCCCCATATAATCGCCAATGCGCGAACTCTGAGCATGCGTTATCCTTACGTAATCGGTCTGAACTACACTACCCTATACGTGCAGAGGATGACTTAACTGACTCTCATCTCTCAAGAGTCGTCCGGACTCCACTCTCAGTTAGTGACTCTCTCTCATCTACCATGCACGCATATAATACTCCACTGGGCCTTTAATTGGGGCTAGGGTAAACAATAGGTGTAATAAAATACTTTT
>CM034468.1:19562271-19638874 GCA_019925255.1 Litchi chinensis
GTTTAATCTTTTAAAACAAGCTTATTCTCAAGGCAAATTGCTTAAAATCTTTAATTCTTATACATTCTTGATATAAATACAACTCAATTAAAAATTTGCATGATATAATCACAATACATAATTCAATTATATAACAAAATAATTACAAATAACTATTAAATGAACTTTGAACTAAACTACACTTGAAACGGTTGAGTTTCTACTCACAAAACGCCTTCCGATCAAAAGCGAACCACCTCCGAAATCCTCTGATACACTCCGCCTTTACCCCACAAAAATGAATACTCATTTAGAATCACTTGAATCATTAACACAAAGCTAGAAATCACTAAAAACTCAACTAACTCTATTAACTCCACTTTACGTCTAAACCTTCGTAACTAAGTTTTAACTTATTAGAGGCTTTTGAATTTCGATTTCTTTGCATAAGCCTTATTTATTATCATCTAAAGACACTTTGGAATGTTTAAAATGGTCGTCGGAAGCCCGCAACGCAAAATCACTGTTTTTGGACCCCTTAAAATCGAGACTATGCTAAGGCCTATCCTAGTGATTTTCTTTGCTCCGTTTTCACTCTAAATATCTCCCTAACTTGCACTTAGGTCACTCATAAAACGGTTTCGAAAAATTATAAGTATAAGGGGTTGAAACTATGAAAAACGTCTATTTTTCAACATTTTTTATGCATATTTTGTATCCTATATGCAATGACTTCATTTCTTTCATATCTAAAGTTCTTTTACTCAATTATGACCGAATACATTCATTTCATGCATTGAAGAATGCATTTGTAATCACATCTTATTTTACAACTACAAACCTACACTATTTTGGTCATAACTTCCTCAATTTTTATCGGAATCGTTCCCTTCTAATTTCTATGGTTTGCTATGACATTTAGGCATGTTTTGAGGTCTAAAACCCCAAATAAGCCTAACTAGTGTAGGTCTCTATAGCCCCGTCATCTAGCTCGAAATTTCCCAACTTAACTTTACATTTTATATTTTTCAATTCTATCACTTCTAATAGGTTTCTTAGGCTCTAAAATGGATGAATTAGGCTTCAAATGGATGCAAACAAAATGGGTTACATAAACCCTAACATGGCGAATTCAACCTCCACAAAGAACCATCCATACTCTTTCAATTTCTAATACAAAATCACGTCAAACTCATCACTAACCATCAATATATCAATCCATAAACTCAAAACATCATTTGGAACAAGATAAGAAATGGATTTTTCACACAAGCAAGATGAAATAACATAAGAAAACTCACCTATTTATGTTTTGCTTTTACTCTAAGCTTGCTCCAATGACTTTGCTTGATGACTAGGTGAGGATTGATGGTGGTTTGCTTGAAGAAAATGGCATAAAATCACTTACTTCTTCCCTTAATGATGGACGGCTCCCTCTCTCCCTCACTCTCGGTTTTTCCATGACAAAAATGAATGAGAAGAGACAATTGGGCTTCTATTTATAGTGGTGGACCATTTACTAGTTAGTCTCTCTTGAAAATTATCAAAATGACCCTTAAAATTTACTAATTCATGCTTTGACCCCTAAATGGATAAGATTTCTTTCAATTTGGTCCACTTATCAACACTTAAAACCACTAGTTCTTCCACCAATCAAATGGCTCCAAATAGCTCACTAAACACCACACATTTATATCACACTTGGCAACTTCTCATTGGTGGAACTTTTTTTACTTTTGACTTTGAAAAGTAAACTCATTTCATTTTATACTCTCCCATAACATTTTCTAATACTCTTGAGTCCTCTAATCGACATCCTATTCTTGATGCGAAATTAAATTAAACTTTAAAAATTACTACTAGAGCGTTACTATTCAACTGTAGCTAGAATCGAGAGTTTACAATATATAATGTGAAGTTAAACAAGAAGTGGCTAGTCAAAAAGCAAACAAGTAAGAGTGTAGCCCGGCTAAAACACAAAAGCATAAACAAAGAAGTGGAGCTTGGTTTTGTGAGAAAAAAAGAGTGTGCTTAGCTGAGAGTTAAAACAACTTGCTTCTATCAACCATTTGAGAGTGTTTTAAGAGGAATCTAACACATGCAAGTGAAACCTAATGAAGAAGTAATCTATCAAAAGCATAACAAGAGAAAGAAAGGGCAGTTCAATCACAAGTGAGGGAACTGTATTGCATTCTGTCAAGCTATTTGCTGTAAAAAAGAACAAAGAGGATAGCTTGCTGCTAAGGATGATTTGAAGCTGTTTTGGGTGAATTTCATCACATGCAAAAGTTGTAAACAAAGCTAGAAGTAAGATTTATCCATTACAAGAGGTAAGCTTTAAGTTTCTAAGAATTTTGTTGAGTAAATGGATGAAATTTTGTGAGATTTTGCTTGGGTTTTAAGATGTGAAACCTCATTAGTGTAGAGGTTGATTTGCGTGTGGATTTAGTGTAGAATCAAGTGAGAAATATGACATGCATGTTGGTGATGTTCTTGGCCAAAGGAGGAATTTGTAGGTTGAATGAATTTTGTTGTTTCCTCATGAGTTTGGTGATGTTTTGATGTAAATTCAAGTGTTAAAACTTAATGAAATGTTAATATGTTAGTGCATGTTCAATTTGGCCAAAGAGAAGTTGATATGGTTCATTTTAAGTTTGAGTTATTTGAATTATTTTCATGCTTAAAAATGTGTTGAAAGGTTGGAATTTTATATTGAAATGAAAAACAAAACTTTGTAGAATTGCATGAGGTGTATTCGACCAAACGTATATCCAAATGATGAAAAATTGTTTTTGGTTGAGTTGTGTGATTTTAAGGTGTAATTGGATGATGGAATTGACATGAAAATTGAAAGGAAATTCGTTGGATTGTTAAATAGACATTTTGTGACAAAACTTTCTAAAATTTCAAAAGTGTAATGATTTATGAATTTCATTAGAATTTACATCATCTTTCATATGTTTAAGTGTAACTGGAATGAGCAAAATTGAATAAGATTGATGATAAATGGATGTATTAGATTCCGCAAACCTAGAGAAAATGTAATACGAAAAATTTCTTTTAATGCATTAATGCGAATTTAGGTTTGATTTGATGTCCTTTGCGTGTTTGGATATTTAGAATGACAAAAGAATAATAAATGCGAATAAACAGAATGGATACGATTTAAAAAGGGTGTTTCAAATTGTTAATATAGATAGGTGATTGTGTGGATTAATGTGTGATTATGGAATTATTCAAACGAATGATGTTGGTTGCGACATAACCTAAAAATGGAATACGAAAATGAGTAGGTTACGTAGAGGCGAGGAAACTTTTTCGTTGAATTTGAGCTTTTGAACAAACTAGGAATTAAGGTCAGTGTCCTAATAAAAATGTTTCGAAATGTTTATATTTCTATTCATATTGATTTTATATGATGAAATTCAATTCACATTATTTATGAATGAAAGTTAATTTTTATGATTGATAAATTGTCATACGAGAACTTTTTTGCATGAATTATTAAAAATTTTGCATGAAATGTAAATGATATGATGAAAAGAGAAATGTTTGAAAATATTTTTGTAAGTCTATGGTACACTTTATAGGTATCTTGAATATTGTCGGTAATAGCAGAATACTTTAACCGATGTAGGGTTCCACTTGTATCGATGTGGGATTCTGCTACCATATAGGGTATATTTTGCTATCGTAACGATGTTGGATTCTGCTACATAGTTACCAGACATATGGCCTAAGCGATGCAGGATTTCCACTTGAGAGCGATGTTGGATTCCGCTCTACCATATACCTAAAGTACCATGTGGTGTATAGGCGATGGTGGTTCGCTTATCTTACTGAAAGGCTTTTCAAAATTTTAAATGTCACCACTATTTATGATTTATGGCAGAAAAGTGAAATCATGCAAAATGTCATATTATGCATAGTTCGATTTTGAAAAGCATTTTAGAATTGTTTTCTGAAACCAAAAACTTTGCTTTTCAATACATTACTAAATTTTAGATTTACTGTGCATGGTTATATAGTTATAAATGTTTATTCATGCTATTAAATTATATTTGGTTCTCAAAGAATTTATTTAATTGCTATAGCATGATTTTATTTAAGAAATGTGTTCTAAAGCTGTTAGGGAGTAGATTTTTGAAAGTTGATTGAATAGAAATATATACGATACTCATTGAGCTTATGTAGCTCACCTAGTTTTATGTTTTAAAATAAAACCTCCCAGGGATAGGTACAGATGTAAATACTATTGTAGCAGAGACTTCAGCCCCAAAGTAGCCGGTCACTGTCGAGTGTTGCTATAAAAATTTTTTAAATATACATGTATGATACTTATGTTTAAAGTTGTGAAATAATTTTGTATATGCATGAAATGATTATGATTTCAAGTTGTAAATATACATGTATGATACTTATGTTTTAAGTATGATTGTGGTTGTTTGTGATTTTGAAATGAAGGTATGAGGCCCAGTAGTTGTGATTTATATTGGAATTGAAGTGTACAGATTTTCAGTGAGTTTTTACAAGGTGGAATTTTTAGAAAAAAAGTTGTTGTATTGCCAAAATTTTCATGAAATCTGTTTTACAAATGTATATTTTAAAATTAAAAAAAAAAATCCACCAATTTCTATCAAATGAAGAATTTCAAAAAGAGTTTTAAAAAAGCTTAGCTTTATAGGAACCTTTCAGTTGGAGCAGTTCTCGATTGGAAGGCCACCGTGGGATTGCCAAGCAAGTTACTTTGAGTAAAAGAGTCAGGGCCCGTCAATAGAAGTTTCCTAATTTGTTTTTCTCACCAAATATGCCATTTCCACGGGCTTGAAGCACAATGCACTTTTCTAATTTCTTTTAGAGTTATCGTATGCAATCTTGCCGATTTTGTACAATTATTTCATTTTCTGTGGCTTGGTAGCTACGGAAGTTCCTTATTTGTTTTTCTCATCAAATACGTCATTTCTAAAGGTTTGAAGCACAATGCACTAATCTAATTCCTTTTAGAGTTGTTGTATGCAATCTTGTCAATTTTGTACGATTATTTCATTTTTCGGGGCTTGGTAGCTGCATAAGTTTCCTAATTTGTTTTTCTAATCAAATACATCATTTCTAAGTGTTTAAAGCACAACGCACTCGTCTAATTCCGTTTAGAGTTGTCCTATGCAATCTTGTCGATTTTGTACATTTATTTCGTTTTCTGTGATTTGGTAGCTACGAAAGGTTCCTTATTTGTTTTTCTCATCAAATAAGTCATTTCTAAGGGCTTGAAGCACGATGCACTTGTCTAATTCTGTTTAGAGTCATCGTATGCAATCTTGTCGATTTGGTATGCTTATTTCACTTTCTATGGCTTGGTAGCTATGGAAGGTTCCTTATTTGTTTTTTTACATCAAATACCCCATTTCTAATGTTCGAAGCACAACACAGTCATATAATTCCATTTAGAGTTGTGATATGCAATCTCATTGATTTCATGTAGTAATTTCATTTTCTGCGGTTTGGTAGCAACCGAAGGTTCCTAATTTGTTTCTCTCATCAAATACACAATTTCTATGAGCCTGAAGCACAACGTGCTCGTCTAATTCCGTTAAGAGTTGTCGTATGCAATCTTGTCGATTTTGTATGCTTATTTCGTTTTCTGTGATTTGGCAACCCCAGACGGTTCCCAACTTGTTTTCTCATCATATACACCATTTCTAAGGGTTTGAAGCACAACACACTCATCTAATTCTGTTTGGAGTTGTCCTACGCAATCTTGTCGATTTTGTACGATTATTTCGTTTTCTGTGGTTTGGTAGCTATGAAATGTTCCTACTTTGTTATTCTCATTAAATACGTCATTTCTAAGGGTATGAAGCACAATGTCCTATCTAATTCCATTTAGAGTTGTTGTATGCAATCTTGCCGATTTGGTACACTTGCTTCATTATTTGTGGCTTGGTAGTTACGAAAGGTTCCTCATTTGTTTTTCACATCAAATACCCCATTTCTAAGGGTTTGAATTACAACACACTTGTCTAATTCTGCTCAAATTTGTCGTATGCAATCTAGCCGATTTCGTACGTTTATTTCGTTTTCCATGGTTTGGTAGCTATGAAAGGTTTATAATTTGCTTTTCTCATCAAATACACCATTTTTATAGGTTTAAAGCACAACAAACTCGTCTAATTCTATTTAGAGTTGTCATATGCAATCTTGCCGATTTTGTACGATTATTTCTTTTTCTGTGGCTTTGTACCTATAGAAGTTTATCATTTTTTTTTCTTATTAAATACGTCATTTTTAAGGGTTTGAAGCACAATGCACTCATTTAATTCCTTTTAGAGTTGTTATATGCAATCATGTCATGTTTTGTACAGTTACTTCATTTTCTGTGGCTTAGTAGCTACGGAATTTTCCCAATGTGTTTTTCTCATCAAATACATCATTTCTAAGAGTTTGAAGCACAACATACTTGTCTAATTCCGTCTAGAGTTGTCGTATGCAATCTTGTTGATTCGATATGCTTGCTTCATTGTTTATGGCTTGGTAGCCACGGAAGGTTCCTCATTTGTTTTTCACATCAAATACCCCATTTCTAAGTGTTTGAATTACAACACACTTGTCTAATTCTGTTCAAATTTGTCGCATGCAATCTAGCTGATTTCGTACATTTATTACGTTTTCCATGGTTTGGCGCTACGGAAGGTTCCTAATTTCCTTTTCTCATCAAATGCATCATTTTTATAAGTTTAAAGCACAACCAACTTGTCTAATTCTATTTAGAGTTGTCATATGCAATCTTGCTGATTTTGTACGATTATTTTGTTTTTTGTGGTTTGGTAGCTATGAAATGTTCCTACTTTGTTTTTCTCATTAAATACATCATTTGTAAGGGTATGAAGCACAATGTACTATCTAATTCCATTTAGAGTTGTTGTATGCAGTCTTGCTGATTTGGTACGCTTGCTTCATTTTCTGTGGCTTGGTAGCTACGAAAGGTTCCTCATTTGTTTTTCACATCAAATGCCCCATTTCTAAGGGTTTGAATTACAATGCACTTGTCTAATTCCATTCAAAGTTGTCGTATGCAATCTAGCCGATTTTGTATGTTTATTTCGTTTTCCATGGTTTGGTAGATACGAAAGGTTTGTAATTTGCTTTTCTCATCAAATGCACCATTTTTATAGGTTTAAAGCACAACAAACTCGTATAATTCTATTTAGAGTTGTCTTATGCAATCTTATCGATTTTGTACGATTATTTCGTTTTCTATGACTTGGTACCTATAGAAGTTCCTCATTTGTTTTTCTCATTAAATATACCATTTCTAAGGGTTTGAAGCACAATGCACTCATTTAATTCCTTTTAGAGTTGTTATATGCAATCATGCCATGTTTTGTATAGTTATTTCATTTTCTGTGGCTTGGTAGCTATAGAATTTTCCAAATTTGTTTTTCTCATCAAATACGTCATTTCTAAGGGTTTGAAGCACAACATACTTTTCTAATTCCATCTAGAGTTGTCATATGCAATCTTGCTGATTCGATATGCTCGCTTCATTATTTGTGGCTTGGTAGCCATGGAAGGTTCCTCATTTGTTTTTCACATCAAATGCCCATTTCTAAGGGTTTGAATTACAACACATTTGTCTAATTCTGTTCAAACTTGTCATATGCAATCTAGTCGATTTCGTACGTTTATTTCGTTTTTCATGGTTTGACAGCTACGGAAGGTTCCTAATTTCCTTTTCTCATCCAATGCATCATTTTTATAAGTTTAAAGTACAACAAATGCGTCTAATTCTATTTAGAGTTGTCATATGCAATCTTGTCTATTTTGTACGGTTATTTTGTTTTCTGTGTTTTTCTCATTAAATACGTCATTTCTAAAGGTATAAAGCACAATGTACTATCTAATTCCATTTAGAGTTATCATATGTAATCTTGCCGATTTGGTACGCTTGCTTCATTTTCTGTGGCTTGGTAGCTACGAAAGGTTCCTCATTTGTTTTTCACATCAAATGACAAGACCCGAACCAGATTTTCTCTAGGCTCTTATCTGGAGAGTCTTGTCGGGCACTCCAACGAACCTCTTATAACCCAACTTACGGTTAAGAGAGATCTGTGGAACAAACCCCTAAAATGCTTTGTCCATTTACCTTACTTTGACTATATCAATTTCTATTTATTTTGAAAATAGTTAGGTTGGCATACATTTTTCGAAATCGATTTGAAACAATTTTTAATAAAATTTTGATAGCATAACGGTTGTATTTTGAAGGTTTCCAATATTTTCCTGCAATAAAATACACTTCGAACTATTATCAATCACCACCTAACTTCTTTTTATCCACAAACATGTATTTTCACAATCAACTTTACCATCATCATGCATGATAATCATAGGGGAATATATATCTATGTATCATATGTAATTTTTACAATTGCATACCACATAACTTACAAAAGTTACAAGTTTCAAAAATATTTTTCCGAATGTTGCAATGTAACACATGCACTTCATTGTTTTTGTATTCACAACCATAACCTAATATATATATATAATGCTTCCGTTGGTTTTGCCCACCTATATTTTTGACGAGGTGATTCTTTTACTTCGTCCCTCAATGGATATACCTGAATAGATATTTACACTATAACAAAGAAAATTCGTTAGTTTAATCAATATAATAAATATGAAAATCGTCGTATAAGTATTTATAACTTGTTTTGATACTTATAAAGCTTAAAGTAAAACTTTATTACTAAAAGTACTATGTGTACTCTTAAAGAATCTACCCACACGACGACTAACTACGCTGCTCAATGTGGTGAATCACGTGGCGATTTCAACTGACGCCAACCATGAACCTACTCAGATATTTCAACAACTACACGCAGAATTTACTACGTCGCAAAACGTAGTGTGAAATAATCTATAATCTATACTCTAAGCAACTACATGTAGAATTTTCTGCATCGCATATTATAGTGCTCAATACTTTAACTTTTGCAACTACGTGCGTAATTTTCTGCATCACATCGCAGTGCAAGGTAACTATGAATCTAGGCGACTACGTACGAAATTTTCTGCATCGTAAATATAACGTTAGAAAATCTGAGAATCTTAGTAACTATGAGCGGAATTTTCTACATCATCACGTAGTGCTAACTAACATATACAATTTTGACGATACACATGACCTTTGAAAACCTTTTTAGGAAGTGCATTAAGCACCAAACTTCTTTATCTTAAAAAAAAAAAAAAAACTTTAACTAAACTTTTAATATTCAAATCTTTTTGAGATGCTTTAGTCTCGATTTTCATTTTTAAATCCGATATAAGGATCTTTTACACAAACATACGAACTTAGATTTTGAAATTCATTTCACACATTCCTTTTTGACAATACATATTTATATTTCAACTAGAATTGAAATAGTGTAAGGGAGTGATACTTACATTGATTCCAAACTTATCAGAGGGCTTTAATGAGTCTCCTTTGCTCCACTAGTTTGTGCGTCACCTTAATTTTGATTGGGTTTTGCTATTTTAGCTTGAATTTGCTTAATGTTTGGTTTTGAAACTTCAAAGATGGCTTGGAAAGCTTTTGGTCTTCTTCTCCTCCTTTTTTTCTCTTTGCCGTCCACCCTCTTCTCTTTCTCTCTATTTTGATTCCTAAAAATGGCTAAGTGTTGGAAGGCAATCACTTATGTATATATAGGCTTCACTTATAAATTTGCCCTTAAAGTTTGATACTTATTTACATACCATGCTACTTTTTAAGATTTAACTAATTTGTCCTCCAATTTTGCTTAACTTCCATAGTATCCTTACTACTTTGATAATTTTTACAATTCCCACACTAGTTTATTCCAATCACACCTACACATACATAGAACCATAATTTAGAACAATGACTATTTTGTCATTCTCTTAAATTTATTTTACTATTAGAATTAATTAGTTTCTAAAAACTTTGCTAGCATTTTAATATCACTCATTTGGATGATATTAATGAAGTTTAACATTCTCATCCTATTATCTAGCTTATAATACTAGAAAGTCTAAAATTGAAGATATGGGCTTACATTTTCTCCCCTCCTTATAAAAATTTCGTCCTCAAAATTTTAAATTGCTTACCTGTCTCAAACAAGTGCGAATATTAAGCACGTATTTGCTCTTCTGATTCCTAGGTGGCTTCTTCTGACCCATGATCTCTCCACAACACCTTCACTAGTGGAATAATCTTGCGGCGTAATACTTGATCCCTATGATCTAAGATTTCCACCGGTTGCTCTTCGTATGTCAAGTTCTCCTTTAACCGTATCGGCTATTCTTTCAGAATGTGTGAAGGATCGGCTATGTACTTGCGAAGCATAGAAATGTGGAATACATCATGAATATTTACTAGCTCTGATGGTAATTTTTTTATGGTAATTTCAAATTATATGCCACCTTGCCCACTCTTGTCAATACTTCGTATGACCCTATATAACATGGACTTAACTTTCCATGCTTTCCGAATCTTAAGACACCTTTCCATGGTGAGATTCGTAAGAAAACTCTATCACCCACCTGAAACTCTAAATCTCTTCTTCGATTGTCTACATAGCTCTTCTGTCTGTCGCTTGCTAACTTCAACTGCTCTTTAATCACATTGATCTTTTCTGTTGTAGTTTGGACAATCTCTGGACTAATCAATCTTCTCTCACCTACTTCATCCTAGCAAACTGGGGTTCTACACTTCCTGTCATACAGCGCTTCATAAGGTGCCATGCCAATGCTGAACTGATAATTGTTGTTATAGGAAAATTCAATTAAAGATAGGTGAATGTCCCAACTTCCTTTAAACTCCATCACACATGCTCTCAACATGTCTTCAAGAGTTTGGATAGTTCTTTCGGATTGGCCATCTATCTGCGGGTGAAAGGCCGTACTGAAACTCAGTTTGGTGCCCATTGCTTCTTGTAATTTTGGCTAGAATCTGGAAGTAAACTGAGGGTCTCTGTCTAACACAATAGATACTGGTGTGTCATGCAATCTCACAATCTCATCTACATATAACTAAGCTAGCTTCTCCAGGGAATAGGTATTCTTGATAGCTAGAAATGGGCGGACTTCGTCAATCTGTCAACTATCACCCAAATGACATCATGTCCGTTCTGAGTCCGTGGAAGTCCAACCATGAAATCCCTAGTGATCCTCTTCTACTTCCATTCCGGAATAGACAGAGGTTGTAATAACCCTACTGGTTTCTGATGTTCAACTTTAATCTGCTGGCAGATTAAGCACTTGGATACGAACTCCGCTATCTCTCTCTTCATTCCTTTCCATTAGTAATGGTCTTTCAGAATCCGATACATCTTGGTACTCCCTGGATGCATGGCATATGCTGATGATTGGGCTTCTTTTAGTATCTCTTTCTTCAATTTACACACATCTTACATGCATAATCGCTACCTCAGAACTAGTGTTCCATCACTTCTTATTGCGAAGCTACTTTGTTGCCTAGCTTCTAACTTACTTTTGAGCTTTATCAAGTTGGGATATTGGGCTTGCAACTCTCTAACTTGATCAATTAACACCGGTCGGACATGAAAAGTTGCTAGCAAGGCACCTAAATTCATCGTCTCCAACCTGATACCTATAGATCTCAACTCTACTAACATGGGCAAGTACTCTACTTTTAGCTGGGCTAAGGAACTAGTAGGCTTTCTGCTCAGTGCGTCTGCTACCACATTTGCTTTGCCAGAGTGATACTCAATTGTATAGTCATAATCTTTAATGAGTTCAACCCATCTTCTCTGCCTCATATTCAACTCTTTCTGGCTGAACAAGTACTGCAAACTCTTATGATCAGTGAAGATCCTGTAAGGTACTCTATATAAATAATGTCTCCATATCCGAAAGGCAAATACCACTGTTGCTAATTCTAGGTCGTGTGTCTGATAGTTTGTTTCATGCTTCTTCAATTGTCTCGAAGCATAAGCTATCACTCTATCATACTGCATCAATATATAACCTATACTTTGCCTGAAGGCATCATAATATACTGTAAATCCATCACTTCCTTATGGAAGTGTAAGCACTAGTGTCGTGGTTAACCTCTTCTTCAACTCATCAAAACTACTTTGGCACACATCTGACCAGACGAACTTCTCTTCTTTTCTTATCAATCTAGTTAAAGGAGTAGCAATCTTCGAGAACCCTTCCACGAATTTTCTATAATAGCCAATTAAGCCCAATAAACTTCTGACTTTTGTTACGTTTGTGGGCAGCTTCTAGTTGACAATAGCTTCTATCTTCTGGGAATCTATTGATATTCCTTCTGTGGAAACTACATGTCCCAGAAAAGCTACTCCATCCAACTAGAATTAGCATTTGTTGAAATTAGCATAAAGCTAATGTTCTCTCAGCGTCTGTAACACCACCCTCAAGTGCTCAGGATACTCCTCCCAACTACCTGAGTATACTAAGATATCATCTATAAATACGATGACAAACTTGTCCAAATATGGCCTAAAGACTCTGTTCATCAAATCCATAAAAGCTGCTAAGGCATTAGTCAATCCAAATGACATCACCAGAAATTCATAATGCCCATAGCAAGTCCTGAAAGCAGTCTTAGGAACATCTTCCTTGCGCACCTTCAACTGATGATACCCTAATCTTAAGTCAATCTTTGAAAATACCCTAGCTCTTTGCAGCTGATCAAATAGATCATCTATTCTTGGTAATGGGTACTGATTTCTAATAGTAACCCTATTAAGCTGCCTGTAGTTGATGCACAACCAGAGACTCCCATCTTTCTTCTTAAAAAACAATATTGGAGTCCCCACGACAATGTACTCGACTTAATAAATCCCTTACTCAACAGTTCTTCCATCTGAACCTTTAATTCATTTACCTCTGAAGGTGCCATCCGATATGGAGCTATAGAAATAGGCTTTGTACCAGGTGCTAGCTCAATTTCAAACTCTATCTCTTTGTCTAGTGGTAGCCCGGAAAGATCCTCTAAGAAGACATCAGAGAACTCACTGACCATTGGAACCTCAGCTAACTATAACCGACCCTTATTTGGTTTCACTACATAAGCTAAGTATCCTTGGCATGCTTTTCGGAGCATTTTATTAGCTCGTATCACACTTATCAAGCTTGTAGGGAGTATCTTCCTCACTCCGCAAAAGATTACATTTGGTTCCCCAATCTTACTGAACTTGACTTCCTTTCGGTAACAGTTTACTGTGGCACAATGCTTAGATAACCAGTCCATGTCCAAAATGATATCAAAGTCGTGAATATTCAACACTATCAAATCTGCCTCAAATTCATGACCTAATATAATAACCTTACTTCCCACATATACCTGATTTGCCACTAGTGAATCACCTGTGGGAAGTGACATAATCATACTGCAGTCTATAGGACTTGTCTCTACTCTAGCTCTACCTAGAAAGTCCCCAGCAACAAAAGAATGAGAGGCTTCTGGGTCCACCAACACATATGCATCATAATCAAATAATGAAATGGTACCTGTGAGCACCTTTGGAGCTGCGTCAGCCTCCTATTGCGTCATTGTATATACTCTAGCTACCTGGCTACAAGGCCTACCAAGCTATCCCTTGGGTGGCATACTCCTACTAGGTCTACCATTGGTTGGCATCGTACTGTAGCTTCTCTACCCTGAGGGCCTCCCCTCTCAGGTCCACGACCCTCACTCGATTGCTCCTGAATGTCAGATCTGGCCTCTACGAGACTCGATGTGACAACACTACGACAGTCTCTCATGAAGTGACCCTCTTGATCGTATCTAAAGCATCCCGTCCTGCCCATAAGACACTCATTTGGGTGTGATCTCTCGCGTTTGCTGCAAACAAGCCTGTTCTTCCAACTTTGCTAGCTTCTGGACCCCTTAAATTACTGAACTGAGCTCTAGCTGGTCTGAAGCCTCAGACTCTGTTTCTGACTGACAAATCTAGAAGGCTTCGGTTCTCTCTTGGCCATCTTGTTTGATCCTCTTCGTTGACTGTCGGTCCAACTACGTTTCTGACTAAATTGCGGTTTCAGCTTTGGGATTGTTTCTACACTTCACTCAACTCTGGTGCCTACCTCAACCAACTCTCTATATCTAGTATGCACTGCCGAAGTCACATATGTTCTAATCCTCGGACTCAACCCTACTTTGAACCGGTTTATCTTTTGTTCTTCATTTTCGGCAACATAGGGAATAAGACAACTAACTCTGAGAACTTCTTCTCATACTCTGTCACTATAAGAGTCCCCTGCTTAAATCAAAAGAACTCTTTGATCTTGGCATCTTTGTAGCTCTTGGGAAAGAACTTATCTATAAACTCTTTCTTAAAGTTGGCTCAGAAGACTCCATCTGGGTGTGCTCTCTGATGCACTCTCCACCAGTCTTTTGCACGATCCTTAAGGAGGAAAGCTAAAAAAGTCACCATCTAATCCTCTGAGCAACCCATAACCTGGAATATCTCTTCATTGGTCTCCAATCATGACAATGCACGCTCGGGCTCCCATGTACCATCATAGGGGGCTTGGCGCCTAGTTTGCGGGCACGCTCTATCGATACCCTTTTCTCCTGCGACTGTTGGAGTGCCGTTGCTAACATTTGTGCCATCTGTTCCATATTTCTTGGCGCAGACTCTGATCCTATAGGCTGTGATGGCTCTGGATGTGAGGAATTGGCTAACGCATTGACGGACTCGTTAACCTGCTCTCTCTCTAGTGTGGGTGCCTCCGCAACTGCCCTTCTTGTTCTTAGGCGACACGATGCTGCATAATTCTATATTATACCAATTAGGCATAGAAATCAAGTTATAATACTAACAATGCATGAAATAACTCTGAAACTCATGCAATGTTCAATTTTTAAGCTTTATAACTTATGCAATTCCCATGCATAACTCATGCATAATTCATGCATCTATTAGCTCATGCTTCATGCATTACTAGCTTTCAAGTACTTTTTAAACTTTGTCTCAAAACTTTAGAAAATCCGGCTCTAATTCCAACTTGACAAGACCCAAACTAGATTTTTTCTAGACTCCTATCTGAAGGGTCTTACTAGTCACTCCAACGAACCTCTTATAACCCAACTTACAATCAAGAGAGATTCGTGGAGCGAACCCCTAAAATGCTTTGCCCGTTTACTTTACTTTGACTATATCAATTTCTATTTTTTTTAAAATAGTTAGGTTGGTGTACATTTTTCGAATTCGATTTAAAACAATTTTTAATAAAATTTTGATAACAAAACAGCTGTATTTTGAAGGTTTCCAAAATTTTCCTGTAATAAAATACACTTCGAACTATTCTCAATCACCACCTAACTTCTTTTATCCACAAACATGCATTTTCACAATCAACTTTATCACCATCATGCATGATAATCATAGGGGATTATATATCTATGTATCATATGTAATTTTTATAATTGCATACCACATAAACTTACAAAAGTTACAAGTTTCAAAAATACTTTTCCGAATGTTAAAATGTAACACATGCACTTCATTGTTTTCGTATTCACAACCATAATATGATATATATATATATATATATAATGCTTTTGTTGGTTTCGCCCACCTATATTTTTGACGAGGTGATTCTTTTACTTCGTCCCCGATGGATATACCTGAACAGATATTTACACTATAACAAAGAAAATTCGTTAGTTTAATCAATATAATAAATATGAAACTTATCGTATAAGTATTTATTACTTGTTTTGATACTTATAAAGCTTAAATTAAAACTTTAATACTAAAAGCACCATGTGTACTCTTAAAGAATCTACCCACATGGCGACTAACTACGCCGCTCAATGTGGTGAATCACGTGGCGATTTCAACTTATGCCAACCGTGACCCTACTCAAATATTTCAACAACTACGCACAGAATTTACTGCATTGCAAAACGTAGTGTGAAATAATCTATACTCTAAGCAACTATATACAGAATTTTTTACATCGCATATTATAGTGCTCAATACTTTAACTTTTGCAACTACGTGTGGAATTTTCTGCATCACATCACAGTGCAAGGTAACTATGAATTTAGGCGATTACGTACAGAATTTTTTGCATCGTAAACGTAGCGCTAAAAAATCTAAGAATCTTAGCAACTACGAGTGGAATTTTCTACATCACCACGTAGTGCTAACTAACATATAAAATCTTGATGATATATGTAAGCCCCTATCTTCGGTTATAGACTTTCTCATGCTATAGGCTAGATGATAGGATGAGAATGTTAAATATCATTAATATTATCCTAAAGGGTGACATTAGAATACTAGTAAAGCTTTTAGAAACTAATTAACTCAAAGGGTAAGATAAGTATAATAAAGGGCAAATTGGTCAATGATAAATTAAATGACTATTATATAAAGTGAATAAAATAAATTATTTGCATGAGTTGTGCAAATTAATAAAAGTAGTGATGAGGGATATGAACTTAATGCATAATTGGAAGACAACTTAGTTAAAATTCATATGATGGCATGGTATGTAAATAACTAACAAACTTTAAGGGCAATTATATAAATGTATGCCTATATATAGAAGTGTTGTCTTCCAACACTTAGGAAAATTTCAAAGGAAATTGAGAGAGAGTGAGAGGGGTCACGACAAAGAGAGGAAAAGGAGAGGAGGAAGAATCAAGCCATCCCAAACCCAAGATCAAGCTTCTAAATCAAGTATCCAAGTCAATTTGTGTTAGAAGAGCAAAATTTAATCATGATTTAGGTAAGTTATCATTCTATTCTTTACTTTGATGATGTTTGGGTTTGCTAGTGTGTTGGATGATTGGATTGGATTTTGTTATGGTTAGGGTAAGAGTTTAACCTTCAAAGCAAGTTTAGATTCTTAAATTAGTGACAAGGGAGCTAAGGTATAAGTTAAGAAGCTTGAATGGTGAGATAAGGTTATGTAATAGAAACCCTAATTTGTGATTTAAACTAGTAAAGAGTTAAAATAAGTTGTTTATAACTTATTTGATGAAATGATTGAAAGAGGTGTAACATAAAAAATTGAAAAGAATGATAGGTGAGTGCATGGTGTGTGTCATGGCAATAGGAGGGGTATGTGATACTATTGTGTTTTGATCCCTTTGAGTCCTAAGATATGCATATTTAATGTTAGAAAATCATATGAGAGTGTTAGAATTAACAAAGGAAACTAGATTGTATTGTTGATGTTTTTTTTTACTTTATGAAGGACAAGAGATTATGCATGTGTTTCGTTGATATTTATGACATATCTAAAGTCCTAAAAACATGCATGAATGAGTAGGAATCAAGATAATTAAGATGGATACATATGAGTGCAAAATGGCATACAATTGAGTAAAGATTAAAAAAATAGTAGAATGAGAAAATAGGTACTTGAAAGGGGTATAAAGACCTGTTGACAGGACCCGAACCAGACTCTCTCTAATATTTTACTTAGAAGGTTCCGCCAGGCACTCCAATGGACTTCTCTTAACTCGACTTGTTGGATTAAAGAAGATCCGTGAAGTGAACCTCTTAATCTTACCCATTTACTTTATTTACTTAAATGGAAAACTCGTTTTCATTGAAAATAGTTGGGTTGATGTAAATTTTTTTTTTCGATTTCAAATTAAAATAAATTTTAAGAAAATTTGACAGAATGATAGATGTATTTTTAACAATCTCAAAATTTTTCCTATAAAAAAAAACATACTTCGTACTATTTCAAATCACCACCCAACTTCTTTTGGTCACAAACATGCATTTTCTTATTCAAATTCATAATGCACACTTTCACAAATATGAAATTTCCGTAACATACACTTTATAAGCACTTTGAATACTACATATACGCAATAATATATTATATATACATAGATATATCAAGTAACAGATATGTATTGTGTGCAAATGTTTCAACTATATGCACATAGTAAAATATGAATTTACAAATTTCTGAATGTTTATGAGTCAAACAAGCAATCATCTAGTCATGTTAATTATAATAACAAAAATATGTTTGGCATTCAAGCAATACATATACGCAACACATATACGCAACACCCACCTAAAATATCCGATGAGATTTCCCGAATGCAAAAACACTTGTACAGGCACCTAATACAATATATAAGCTACACAAGGATAAATATGTTATTTCAATATATGAAAATAATATTAAGATGTAACTGCAACAAAATTTATAACTTCACCCGAATATCAAAATCTTTTTGATCTTTTTAAAACCTTCCTTTCTGAAAACTCCATGTATACCCCTAGTATACTCAAACCATCACGTGGCGGTTTTCGACTGATGCCAAACGTGAAGCTACTGAGATATTTCGACCACTACGATGCGGAATTTACTGCATCGCAAACCTAGTGTGAAATAATCTCAAATCTGAGCATCTACAATGCGGGATTTTCTGCATCGCAATTGTAGTGCTATAACTCTAAGTGACTACGAGCGGAATTTACTACATCGCAACGTAGTGCCAAAACTGTAGATCTAAATGACTACATGCAGAATTTTCTGCATCGCAACACAACGCTAGAATCTCTCTATATCTTAGCGTCTACGTACGGAATTTTCTGTATCGTACATGTAGCGTTAGATATTCTAAAAACTGAGCAACTACGGATGAAATTTTATGCATCGTCGCGTAGCGCTAAATCTTAATTAAACTAAAGGTATATACATGGGCTTTGAAATTATTTCACTAAGTGCAAAAGCACAAAACCTTTAACTTTTCAAACTCTTAAAAATTTTCTCGATTCAAATATTTTGAAATCAACTTAGTTTTTTATTCCTTCCCTTTTTGAATCTTATAAAGAGATCACATACTCAAAACTCAGATTTAAGATTTGGAAATTATTTTTGAATTCGTTTGATTACATAATTCAAAATTTAAATTAGAAATTGGAATAGATGTAAGTGATAAGACACTTACCTCACCAAGCGAGCTATACTCGTCAATTACCCTTTCGTGCTCCGCTAGTCTGCTCGTCACCTGCATTACATATTCTTACTTAAAATAGGCCACAATGTGTTACATAAAATTACACACATTACTTTTAATATTAAAAGCCCCTTACAATACCCTTTTTAACTACACTTTTCTTTTCTAAGTTCTAACTCAATCGAGACAATCTAATTACGATTTCTTTGCAAAAGTTTAACTTTTATACCCCTAGGAACATCCCCACACAACCCGTATAATTTTCAAAGGCCCGGAATGAAAAGTCAAAATTTTCGAACCCCCTAAAATAGAATATTGTTCACAGCCCATTCTACGGGCTGTTTCACTTCCGTTTTCACTTAGATCATTTTCTTATCTCTCATTTAGGTTGCCCATAAGATGATTTCAAAAAATTCTAAATATCGAGGGGTGAAACCTATGAAAAACACCTATTTTTCGACACTTTTTAATGCACATTTTTGCATCACACATGCAGTGATGTCATTTCTTTCGTATCTAAGGTTTTTTTATTCAATTATGATCGAATACATTCATTTCATGCATCAAAGAATGCGTTTTCACTCTCAACTTATCTTTGCGACTACATAGGTGCACTATTTAAGCTATAACTTCCTCAATTTTTATCCAAACATTTCCCTTCAAATTTCTATGATTTGCTATGACATTTATGCATGTTTTGAGGTCTAAAACAATCCCAATTAAGCTCATTTCATGCAGGTCTCTATAACCCATTCAAATGCCTATTCTTTCACTCTACTATCACTTTATTCTTTACTAGTTTGTATGTTATTCATGCACCCATTAAGCTTATTTCGTGCAGGTCTCTATGAACATCCATTATAATTACCTTAATTCCTACTCACTCATGCATGCTTTTAGGACCCTAAATACATTAGAAACACCAACAAAACACATACATAAACTACTGCCCTTCATCAAGCCAAAATGCACAAACAATCTCATCTAGTTTCCTTTTTCAATTCTAACTCTCTTATATGTTTTTCTAACTTTAATTATGCATGATTTAGAGCTCAAAGAGGTTAAAACACAATAGCATTCACATATTCTCCTTTTCGTCGTGACACACACACATGCACCACATGTTGTTCTTTTCAATTTTTCAAATTATACTTTTTTCAATCATTTCATCAAACAAGTTATAAACAACTTATTTTGTTTAAATCATACTTAAATCTCTACTTAGGGTTTCTCCTATATAAATTCTAATAGTGAATTTATGCATCATTCCTTGCAACCTAAACTTCCTTTTCACTTGATTAGGATTCTATACTCATTTGATATGAAAAGCTCCATCACAACTACCATTCAAACATATAAAAAGGATTGGATAACACTTTATAATCCAATTCTTTACCTTAAACACATTAACACCCAAATTTTTTCAATTTCCATTTTTCTTACATTCTTTTAATTCCAATTAACTTAAATTCATCCCAAAACCTCATACAAGTCATTCTATTACATGTATATACACATTACAACTCATCAAAATAATTAAACAATCATTTGTATATCAATCATTCCCTTGACCAAAATCACACAATTTTCCATCCATCAATTTTCTTTTCACTTTCGTGATTTAAATCACATTAAATCCTTGCAAAACTTCATTCAAACACATCAAAATATTAAAATCAACTCAAACTCATTTCAAAGCTAGTTTGGCCGTATATCACCCCTAATACATCCAATTTGTTTTCTTCAATTTCATGCTAAAAAAAACACATAAAAATCAACCAACCAATCATCTAATATCATGATAACAACCCAATTAAAATATTCAACAAAAATCACACAAACCCTAACATTAACCCTTACTAGTATGCTTGACAAATCTACTCCCTTGAATCTCCTTTCAATTTCAAGCTCAAATACAAGATAATTAACCTCTAATCACACCAAAAATTCCATAAATACATCAAGCCACCACATATCCATGAAAACTCATGAAAATCCCATCATCAAAACTAAACTTTCCTACCTATTTTTCTCCACCCTTTTGCTCAATCCCCACTCTAACACCTTGGTTGATTAAATTTTGGCTTGAAAGGAAGGATCAAAACCCTTGATTTTCTCTTCTTCTTGCTGACCGAAATAGGGGGCTGCTAGACTATTTTTCTCTCTTTGTTTGCCGCCCATATGGGTGTTAAAATGCCCATCCATTCACTTTTTATATTGCTAATTTATTTTGACTAAAATGCCCCTCCTTATTACATCAAATGCCCATCCAATCCTCTTGTTAACTTTACTTAAATACCCTTGATCATATCTCATATCCATTTATTTATCTAAGGGCAATTGAGTCAATTGGTCAATATATTATTCAAAATTTTTCAATGCATGACAACTCATTTCTATTATTTTCATAATTAATTTAATTTTGTCACTCTCCCAATAGTTAATTCAAGTTCACATGGATTGTGTTTCTTGCTTAAGTTCTTTCCATGTAGTGCTTACACCAAAATCCATGTATTAATTAAAATTGAATTGACCATTATGCCTTTAGTGTAACTAATTGTCATTCACACTTAATAAATTCCAAAAATATTTCATGATCATCCTATCACTAAATTGACCATATAATACTCTAACTGGGTATAAAACCTCTTGATCCCATGCTATTAAAAAAATTTCAAATGGGTGCTAAATCACTAATAACCATTATTCGCCAAAAAGGGCATTATCATAAATTACTTTCGGATCGCTCAAAACCTATTCAAATGAACTCATTTTCGATCCATTTCAGTTTTTAATAACTCTAATTTCTATTCCGGGACTTATGATATCCGCAGTCCATTTTTTGAAATCACTATTCCTATGGATACTATTCACCCGGAAAAACTATTCATCAAAAAATTTTATCTCATGAAACTTGAGAAAATTTTCTGTTTCTTGAAAATCATTATTTACTTAAAAATACTATTTACATGAAATTACTATTCATCTAAAATATTATTCATCCGAAAATACTATTCAGCCGAAAAACATTATTTCTCCTAGAAAATGAAATTTTGGGTTTTACACATTCACTTTATAATCTATCCCTTAAATTTACCTATCGTTCAGCTTGCTGAAGCGAGTTCTCATTTTATTAACATCCAACTAGCAAGGCGAGCTCTCATCTTGCTAACTTAAAGCTCGTAGAGTAGGCTCGTGCTTTGCCAACCTATAGCTTGTAAAACGAGCTCTCATCTCGCTACCTCAAAACTCACTGAACTAGCTTCTTATTTTTTAAATTTTTAGCTCGCAACTCTTAGAGCGAACTCTAGTTCGTAGCTCGAGGTCTCACACCTGCAATATTTGAGCTTAATTAGGGTTATTTTAGACCTCAAAACATGCATAAATGTCATAGCAAACCATAGAAATTTGAAGGGAAAAATTTGGATAAAAATTGAGGAAGTTATGGCTTAAATAATGTACCTATATAATCGTAAAGATGAGTTGTGAGTGAAAATGCATTCTTTGATGCATGAAATGAATGTATTCGATCATAATTGAGTAAAAAAACCACAGATACGAAAGAAATGACATCATTGCATGCGTGATGCAAAAATGTGGTTTGGATAAAAATTGAGGAGATTATGGCTTAAATAGCCCCATGTAGTCGTAAAGATGAGTTATGAGTGAAAATGCATTCTTTGATGCATGAAATGAATGTATTTGATCATAATTGAATAAAAGAACCTTAGATACGAAAGAAATGACATAAATGCATGTGTGATGCAAAAATTTGCATAAAAAAGTGTCGAAAAATAGGTGTTTTTCATAGATTTCACCCCTCGATACTTAGAATTTTTCGAAACCGTTTTATGGGAGACCTAAGTGAGAGATAAGAAAATGATCCAAGTGAAAACGGAAGCGAAACAGCCCGTAGAATGGGCTGTGAATAGTATTCTATTTTAGGGAAATCGAAAATTTTGACTTTTCGTTCCGGGCCTCTGAAAATTATACGGACTACGTGGGCATGTTCATAGGGTATAAAAATCAAACTTTTGCAAAGAAATCATAATTAGAAAGCCTCAGTTGAGTTAGAACTTGGAAAAGAAAAGTGTAGTAAAAAAGGGTATTGTAAGGGACTTTTAATGTTAAAAGCAATATGTGTAATTTTATGTAACATATTGTGGCCTATTTTAAGTAAGAATATGTAATGCAGGTGACGAGCAAGCTAGCGGAGCACGAGAGGCTAGTTGACGAGTATAGCTCGCTTGGTGAGGTAAGTGTTCTATCACTTACGTTATTTCAAATTTTATTTAAATTATAAGTTGTTACGTAATTAACGATTTTCAAAACTGTGCGCTAAAGCGTGATAAAATGATCATTATGGTGAATTTAGAATGAAGGATTTGAAAATAACAAGGTTTTCGAAAAGAAATAACTAAAGAATTTTAATTAATAGTTTTGAAAGAAAATAGACTTATGTGCAATGCACTTAGAGGAAAAAAGTTTTGAAAACCATATATACACCCTCAGCTTATATAAGATTTAGCATTACGCGGCGATGCAAAAAATTTAGTCTGTAGTTGTTCAATTTTTCAGAGTATCTAGCACTACGTCGTGATGTAGAAAAATTTCGCACGTAGTCATTTAGATCTATAGTTTTGACACTATGTTGAGATGTAGCAAATTCCGCTCATAGTCGCCCAGAGTTATAGCACTACAATTTCGGTGCAGAAAATTCCGCATTGTAGTTACTCATATTAAAGATCGTTTCACACTACGTTTACGATGTAGTAAATTCTGCTTCGTAGTGGTCGAAATATCTCAGTAGCTTCACGTTTGGTATCAATCGAAAACCGCTGCATGATGATTGAGTATATCAGAGGTATACTGTAAGCCTTTATTTCCCTTCTTTGAACTTTCTAGTATTGAAGGGGGTAGAGTAGGCATTGAAAATAATAAATTTCCCAAATAACCTTATTAGAAGTGAGAATACAACGTAATAAAAGTTTAAGAGATTAATTTAATCCTTAATGAATGCAAAACTAAACTAAAGGAAGGGCAAAATGATCATTTTGCCAAACGAAGAATTCTACATATAAATAGAAGTAATTAGAATAAATTAGTTGTGGAGATTATGAGAATTCATAAAAGTCAATAGGATGTCATGAGATTAGTATAAAATGGGGGATATTTTGATAAATTTTTAAGTTATGGCATGAGTTGTAAATAAGTGAAAGTCTATATATATATATATATATATATATGTAAGTGTTAGTCATGACACTTAGCAAATTTTTTTGAAAACAAGAAGCAAAACCGTGACATTGAGAGAGGGAGAGTATGAGTGACGGCAATCAAGAGGAGGAGAAGAGAGTTTCCAACCAATCTTTCTTCAAGCTTCAACCTATGACTCTAGAGTGCTTTTCAAGCTAAATCCACAACCCTAAGCAAGAAATAAGGTAAGATATCAGCATCTTTCTCAACTTTGATGATAGTTGAAATGGTATTGGTACGATAATAGTTGTGTTGTTGAAGTAGGTTGTGATGAGTGTTTTACACTTAAAACAAATGTAGAACTCTAAGTATGTGATATAGAAACTTAGATGGCATGTTATAGTATATCGATGTTAGGCTAGGGTTTGTAGATGGTAAACTTTAAAATGTGATTTAAAGCCATGAAATGTCAAAAAAGTTGCATATATGTTGTTTGTTGAAATATCTAAGAAAGTAACTTAGTGAAAATATTGAAAATAAAATGAAATGAAGTGTTGGATGAGAATATGTGGGTGTCATGGTATATGTGGGATGTGTAATACCCTTGTGTTTTAATCCAAATAAGCTTAGATTCACACATAATAGATGTTAGAAAAACTCATAGAAGTGATAGAATTGTTAAAGGAGTAATATAGAGCTAAGTTGAGAATCACGAGCTATATGAAGGGGCTGTGGTGACTTACACTCTTCGACCTTATTCGGGGTTGTTCTAGACCTCAAAAAATACCTAGGGGTCATAGCAAACCATAGAAATTGGAAAGAAACGATTTTGATAAAAATTGAGTAAGTTATGGCTCAAATAGTGCACGTATGAAGTCATAATGTGAAATATGAATATAAATGTGATCTTCGATGCATGAAATAAATGTAATTGATCATAATTAAGTAAAAGAACCTTAGATACGAAAGAAATGATATCGTCGCTTGTTCGATATAAAAATGTGAATAAAAAAATGTTGAAAAATAGACGTTTTTCATAGGTTTCAACCTCCTATACTTAGAATTTTTTGAAACAGTTTTACGGGTGACCTAAGTACGAGTTAGGGAGGTGATCAAAGAAAAATTGGAGCGAAGAAAATTGCTAGGATGGGCCCTAGCATAGCCTCAGGCTTAGGGGGTCCAAAATTTTGTTTGTAGTCGCTCAGCCTATAAAGTATTTAGCACTACGTGACGACGCATAAAATTTCGTCTGTAGTAACTCAGTTTTCTAGAGTATTTAGCGCTACGTTGCGACGCAGAAAATTCTGCACGTAGTCGTTTACATTCATAGTTTGGCACTACGTTGCGATGCAGCATATTCCATTCATAGTCGCCCAGAGTTATAGCACTACAATTGCTATGCAGAAAATTTCGCATTGTAGTTGCTAAGATCTAAGATTATTTCACTCTACGTTGCGATGCAGTAAATTTCGCACCGTAGTGGTCGAGATATTTCAATAGCTTCACGTTGGCGTTAATTAAAATCGCCCGTGATGGTTTGAGCACTTTAGGGGTATACATGGAGTTTTTAGAAAGAAAAACTTTAAAAATCGAAAATTTTAATGTTAAGTAAGTTATGGATTAGTAAATTATTATATAATTATATGATTATATTGTATCGTTCTGTCATACTAACATGTTTATTTGTTGTATAGCTTGTACATACTACTGGGTTCCATTATAAGTAGCGGTGGGACAAAGAGGTCATCACTACATATTTTGATGGGCGTCAAGTGGATGATTTGCATAAACATTAAATATATTTTGACTTTGTAAATAATAAAACTAAAGTACTTTATGATTTAAAAATTGTAGTATGATTTTGATATGTATATATACTTGAACACTTGCACATGATCCACATTTATCACTTAATGTATTTATGTATATTCAATATATGTATGGTTGCGTAATTCCTAAAGCGTGTGTAATATGTATTACACCATGATCTTAGTAGCTTGCACTTTGGATTTGGATATGTTGTAAATGGTTGTGAAACTTCATGTTTGACATATATTTATATACATCCCACTATGAGTTCATGCATATTGATTGTGAAAATACATGGTTTGTGGATAAACGAAGTTGGGTGGAAATGAGAAATAGTCAAAGTGTATTTTATTGCAGGTAAAAATTTTGAAAACCTTAAAAATACAGCAGTTATGCTGCCGAAATTTTATAAAGTCGTTTTAAATGGAATTATGAAAAAAATTTTATCCACCCATATTGTTTACAAAAGGAAAGAATACAATTGAATTGAGTTAAGGAATCGGGTAAGATTAAGGGGTTCGCTCCGCATATCTCTTCAATCCAACAAGTCAGATTAAGAGAAATCCATCGGAGTGCCAAGCAGGACCCTCCAAATAAGAGATTAAAGAGAGTCTGGTTTAGGTCTTGTCACCCGGAAGGCTTAACACTTGCTTGTCTCATCAAATACACCATTTCAAGTTGTTTGAAACCCATGGAACTTGTCTAATTCTATTTAGAGTTGTCGTGCAGCACCATGGTGCACTTTTGCAGATTTTGCACCCATATTCCCTTTGTTGTGATTTGGTGGCTCTGGAAGGCTCCTAACTTGATTGTTTCATAAAATACACCATTTCAAGTCGTTTGAGGTACATGGAACTTGTCTAATTCAATTCAGAGTTGCCATGTAGCATCGTATTGCACTTTTATTGATTTTGCTCTCATATTACCTTTATTGTGATTTGGTGACCCCGAAAGCCTCATAACTTGCTTGTCTCATCACATACACCATTTTAAGGAGATTCGAGCACAAGAAACTCGTCTAATTGTCTTTAGAGTTGTCGTGCAGTACCGTGTTGTATGTTTGCCGATTTTGCACTTATATTCCCTTTGTTGTGATTTGGTCGCCCCGGAAGACTACTAACTTGCTTGTCTCATCAAATACACCACTTCAAGGTGTTTGAGGCACAAGGCACTCGTTTAATTCTATTCAGAGTTACTGTGCTGTACTTTTGTCGATTTCACACCCATATTCCTTTTATTGTGGTTTGGTGGCCCCGGAAGCCTCTTAACTTGCTTGTCTCATCAAATACACTATTTCAACGCATTTGAAGCACAAGACACTAGTCTACTTCTATTCAGAGTTACAGTGCAGCACTGTGCTGCACTTTTACCAATTTTGCTACCACATTCCTTTTATTATGATTTTGTTGGCCCAAAAGGCTCCACAATTGCTTGTCTCATCAAATACGTCATTTCAAGTCATTTGAGGTACATGGCCCTTATCTAATTCTATTAAGAGTTATCGTGCAGCACCATGTTACACTTTTGTTGATTTTACACCCATATTCCCCTTATTGTGGTCTGGTGGTTTGGGAAGACTCTAAATTTGCTTGTCTCATCAAATATATCATTTCAAGTAGTTTGAGGCACATGACACTTGTCAAATTCTATTCAGAGTTGCCGTCCTACACCTTATTGTACTTTTTTCGATTTTACACCCATATTCCCTTTATTGTGGCTTGGTGGCCCCGGAAGCCTCCAAACTTGCTTGTCTCATCAAATTCACCATTTCAAGTAGTTTGAGACACATAGCACTTATCTAATTCTATTCAGAGTTACCTTGCAGCATCATGTTGTACTTTTTTCGATTTTGCACCCATATTACCTTTATTGTAGTTTGATAGCCCCGGAAGGTTCCTAACTTGCTTGTCTCATTAAATACACCATTTCAGGGCATTTGAGGCATAAGGCACTCATCTGATCCTATTTAGAGTTGTCGTGCTGCACTTTCGTCGATTTTGCACCCATATTCACTTTATTGCGGTTTGGTGGTCTCAGAAAGCTCCTAACTTGCTTATCTCATCAAATAAACAATTTCACAGCGTTTGAGGCAGAAGGCCATCGTC
The DNA here is from genome assembly GCA_019925255.1 of Litchi chinensis. Classification (NCBI taxonomy): domain Eukaryota; kingdom Viridiplantae; phylum Streptophyta; class Magnoliopsida; order Sapindales; family Sapindaceae; genus Litchi; species Litchi chinensis. The sequence continues at coordinate 19,590,316 of CM034468.1, forward strand.
AAATTTTATTTAGAGTTTCCGTGCAGCATCGTGTTGCACTTTTACAAATTTTGCACCCATATTCCCTTTACTATGGTTTGGTCGTCTCGGAATGCTCCTAACTTGCTTGTCTCATCAAATACACTATTTCAAGTTGTTTGAGGCACATGACACTTGTCTAATTCTATTCAGAGTTGTCGTGCTGCACCATGCTGTACTTTTGCTGATTTTGCACCCATATTCCCTTTATTGTGGTGTGATATCCCCGGAAGGCTCCTAACTTGCTTGTCTCATTAAATACACCATTGCAAGGTGTTTGAGGCCCAAGACACTCATCTAATTCTATTACACAACTTGCTTGTCTCATCAAATACACCATTTAAAGTGGTTTGAGGCGCATGACACTTGTCTAATTCTATTCAGAGTTGCCGTGCAATACCATCCTATACTTTTTTTCAATTTTGCACCCATATTACTTTTATTGTGGTTTGGTAGCCTCGGAAGGCTCCTAACTTTCTTGTCCCATAAAATACATTATTTCAAGGCATTTGAGGCATAAGACACTCGTCTAATTCTATTCAAAGTTGTCGTGTAGGACCGTGCTACACATTTGTCGATTTTGCACCTATATTCCCTTTATTATGGTTTAGTGGCCCTGAAATGCTCCTAACTTGCTTATCTCATCAAATACACCATTTGAAGGAGTTTGAGGCACAAGACATTATTCGAATTCTAATTAGAGTTGTTGCGTAGCACCGTGCTGCTCTTTTATCGATTTTGCACCCAAATTCCTTTTATTGTGGTTTAGTGGCCCCGGAAGGCTCCTAACTTGTTTATCTCATCAAATACATCATTTTAAGTAGTTTGAAGCGCATGACACTTGTCTAATTCTATTCAGAGTTCCCGTGCCGCACCATCCTGTACTTTTTTCAATTTTGCACCTATATTCCCTTTATTATGGTTTGGTTGCTCCGAAACGCTCTTAACCTGCTTGTCTCATCAAATACATCATCTCAAGACGTTTGAGGCACTAGACACTCATCTAATTCTATTTAAAGTTGCTGTGCAGCACAATGCTGTACTTTTGCCGATTTTGCACCCACATTCCCTTTAGTGTGGATTGGTGTCTCCGGAAAGCACCAAACTTGCTTGTCTAATCAAATATGCAATTTCAAGTCGTTTGAGGCACATGACACTTGCTTAAGTCTATTCAAAGTTGTCGTGCAGCAACGCATTGCACTTTTTACAATTTTGCACCCATATTCTCTTTATTGTGATTTGGTGGTCCCGGAAGGCTCCTAGCTTGCTTGTCTCATCAAATACACAATTTCAAGGAGTTTGAGGCACGAGGTCATCGTCTAATTCTATTCAGAGTTTTCGTGTAGCACCGTGCTGCACTTTTGCAAATTTTGCACCCATATTCCCTTTACTATGGTTTGGTGGCCCCGGAAGGCTCTTAACTTGCTTGTCTTATCAAATACACTATTTCAAATTGTTTGAGGCACATGACACTTGTCTTATTGATGAGAACCCCGTATATAATGATACGACACCCACAAGCAAATTGAAACACAACCCCAAGAAATATTAAATCAGGTTTATGAAAAAGAAATTTTGACCCATTGATTATATGTCGATCAATAAACCAAAGTTATAAAAAACTTTGACCCAATGATTAGAATTCAATCAAGAACCAAAATTATAAAAGAAGGATATTGACGCCACTTCTAGGACATAGATGAGAAAGTGAGAGATAAGTCATGGTTTTGATCGCCACAAGCAAAGCTTGATAAGATCACATGTTCAACAATGAATAAAAGAGAACTCACTCTCTCAATAAAACCTCATTGGCTGCATTTTTTATTCCATTCCAACTTATGATTAGGGTTACAAGCCTTTTTATAGGCAAGAAATAAAACATAATATAAAACCCTAGCCCTCTGACAATTGGGCTCACTAAACATACTCATGGGTTTAAAATAATTAAACATGGGCTTAAGTTAAATATATCAGTTCAGCCCATTACATAAATTAAGAACCAATATAACATTAAATATTCTAACTTAATTTAAAAACCCATTACAATTAAAATAAATTTCAGCCCATATTATTTAAAGCCTAGTTAACTCCAATTGCCTTCAATTAGCTCCCAAAGCCTTCAAGATTAAGCCCAATAGTCTTCAATTGCGTCATTGTACAATTCTCTCGTCATCCTCCATGCTTGCTAAATTGTTTTATTTTTTATTTTTATTTTTTTTTTGTCTTGTAGTCTGCAAGCACTCACTGTCCATCACCCATTGTATACATTTTCTTTTGCGTCAACATTGTTTCATCAACATTTTTTTTTTGTCTTCTTATGTGTCCTGCTGTCGCTTTGTTATTGCTGGTCTGTTACATTGTTTCATCATCAATTTTTTTCTGGTCCGTTCAAACATGCTGGTTTCACACTTGTTTTTGAGGCAGTTTCATTCTTGTTGCAGCCGTATAACAGTGTATTCTGCTTTGCTATTTTTGTTTTGGCATCAATCTTGATTCATCTTCACATCTATTTATTTTGATTTGCAAGAGTCATAACACTTAGGGTTTCTTGAGTGATAAACACGTGAGTGGAGTGAAACACGTGAGGGAGTGTGAGGTTTTCTCTAATATTTTTTTCAGGGTTTCAATCTAGACTTTAGATAACTAGATAGGACACGATTTGAGGACAAATCGTCTTGAGGAAAGAGGGAGTGATGGAAACCAAGATGGCAAACATGGAGGATGATGAGAGAATTGTACAATGAGGCAATTGAAGACTATTGGGCTTAATCTTGAAGGCTTTGGGAGCTAATTAAAGGCAATTGGAGTTAATTGAGCTTTAAATAATATGGGCTGAAATTTATTTTAATTGTAATGAGTTTTTAAATTAAGTTAGAATATTTAATGTTATATTGGGTCTTAATTTATGTAATGGGCTGAACCGATATATTTAATTAACTTAAGCTCATGTTTAATTATTTTAAACCCATGAGTATGTTAAGTGAGCCCAATTGTTAGGGGGCTAGGGTTTTATGTTATGTTTTATTTCCTTGCCTATAAAAAGGCTTGTAACCCTAATCATAAGTTGGAATGGAATAAAAAATGCAGCCAATGAGGTTTTATTGAGAGAGTGAGTTCTCTTTTGTTCATTGTTGAACATGTGATCTTATTAAGCTTTGCTTGTGGCAATCGAAACCATAACTTATCTCCCACTTTCTCATCTATGTCCTGGGAGTGGCGTCAATATCCTTCTTTTATAATTTTGGTTCTTGATTGAGTTCTAATCATTGGGTCAAAGTTCTTTATAACTTTGGTTTATTGATTGACATATAATCAATGGGTCAAAAATTTTCTTTGTTATAAACCTGTTTTAATCTTTCTTGGGGTTGTGTTTCAATTTGTTTGTGGGTGTCGTATCTTTATATATGAGGTTCTCATCACTTATACTATTCAGAGTTGCCGTGTTGCACCATGTTGTACTTTTACCGATTTTGCACCCATATTTGCTTTATTGCGGTTTGGTGGCCTCAGAAGGCTCTTATCTTACTTATCTCATCAAATAAACCATTTCAAGGCGTTTGAGGCTTGAGGTCCTCGTCTAATTCTATTCAGAGTTTTCGTGTAGCACCGTGCTGTACTTTTACAAATTTTGCACCCATATTCCTTTTACTATGGTTTGGTGGCCCCGGAAGGCTCCTAACTTGTTTGTCTTATTAAATACACTATTTCAAGTCGTTTGAGGCACATGACACTTGTCTTATGCTATTCAGAGTTGCCGTGTTGCACCATGTTATACTTTTGCGATTCTGCACCCCTATTTTCTTTATTGTGGTTTGGTGGCCCCGGAAGACTCCTAATTTGCTTGTCTCATCAAATCCATCATTTCAAGGCGGTTGAGGCACAAGGCACTTATCTATTTCTATTCAGAGTTGTCGTGCAGCATCGTATTGTGCTTTTATCGATTTTGCACCCATATTCCCTATATTGTGGTTTGGTATCCCCAGAAGGCACCAAACTTGCTTGTCTCATCAAATATATCATTTCAAGTCATTTGAGGCACATGACACTTGCTTAATTCTATTCAGAATTTCCGTGCAGTAGCGTGTTGCACTTTTGACAATTCTGCACCCATATTGCCTTTACAGTGGTTTGGTAGCCCCGGAACGCTCCTAGCTTACTTGTCTTATCAAATACACCATCTGCAGGTGTTTGAGACACAATGCACTCGTCTAATGCTATTCCGAGTTACCGTGCTGCACTTTTGTCGATGTGGCCCCCATATTCCCTTTATTGTGGTTTGGTGGACCCGAAAGGCTCCTCACTTGCTTGTCTCATTAAATACACAATTTCAAGGCGTTTGATGCAAATAACACTTGTCTAATTCTATTTAGAGTTGTCGTATAGCACCGTGCTGTACTTTTACAAAATTTGCACCCATATTCCCTTTATTATGGTTTGGTGGCCTCGAAAGACTCCTAACTTGCTTGTCTTATCAAATACACCATTTCAAGGCGTTTGAGGCACATAACCCTTGTCTTATTCTATTCAGAGTTGTCATACTGCACTTTTATCGATTTTGCACCCATATTCCCTTTATTTTAGTTTGATGGCCTCCGAAGACTCCTAATTTTCTTGTCTCATCAAATACACCATTTAAAGGTGTTTGAGGCATAAGACACTCGTCTAATTCTATTCAAAGTTACAATGTTGCACTTTTACCGATTTTGCACCCATATTCCCTTTATTGCGGTTTGGTGGCCTCGGAAGGCTCCTATCTTACTTGTCTAATCAAATACACCATTTCAAGGCGTTTGAGGCTCGAGGTCCTCGTCTAATTCTATTCAGAGTTTTCGTGTAGCACCGTGCTACACTTTTGCAAATTTTGCACTCATATTCCCTTTACTATGGTTTGGTGGCCATGGAAGGCTCGTAACTTGCTTGTCTTATCAAATACATTATTTCAAGTCGTTTGAGGCACATGACATTTGTCTTATGCTATTCAGAGTTGCCGTGTTGCACCATGTTGTACTTTTGCCAATTCTGCACCCTTATTTCCTTTATTGTGGTTTGGTGGCCCCGGAAGACTCCTAACTTACTTGTCTCATCAAATCCATAATTTCAAGGCAGTTGAGGCACAAGGCACTTATCTATTTCTATTCAGAGTTGGCCTGCAGCATTGTGTTGTGCTTTTGTCGATTTTGCACCCATATTCCCTTTATTATGGTTTGGTATCCCCAGAAGGCACCAAACTTGCTTGTCTCATCAAATATGTCATTTCAAGTCGTTTGAGGCATATGACACTTGCTTAATTCTACTCAGAATTTTCGTGCAGTAACGTGTTGCACTTGTGACCATTTTGCACCCATATTGCCTTTACAGTGGTTTGGTAGTCCCGAAACGCTCCTAGCTTACTTGTCTTATCAAATACACCATTTGCAGGCATCTGAGGCACAATGCACTCGTCCAATTCTATTCCGAGTTACCGTGCTGCACTTTTGCCGGTGTGGCCCCCATATTTCCTTTGTTGTGGTTTGGTGGACCCGAAAGACTCCTCACTTGCTTGTCTCATCAAATACACAATTTCAAGGCATTTGACGCAAATAGTACTTGTCTAATTCTATTTAGAGTTGTCGTACAGCACCGTGCTGTACTTTTACAAAATTTGCACCCATATTCCCTTTATTATAGTTTGGTGGCCCCAAAAGGCTCCTAACTTGCTTGTCTCATCAAATACACCATTTCAAGGCATTTGAGGCACATGACCCTTGTCTTATTCTATTCAGAGTTGTCGTGCTGTACTTTTACCGATTTTGCATCCATATTCCTTTTATTGTAGTTTGGTGGCCTCGGAAGACTCCTAACTTTCTTCTCTCATCAAATACACAATTTCAAGGTGTTTGAGGCACAAGGCACTCGTCTAATTCTATTCAAAGTTATCATGCTGCACTTTTACCTATTTTACACCCATATTCGCTTTATTGCGGTTTGGTGGCCTCAGAAGGCTCCTATCTTACTTGTCTCATCCAATGCACCATTTCAAGGCGTTTGAGGCAGATGACACTTGTCTAATTCTATTCAAAGTTGCCGTGCAGCATCGTACTGCACTTTTGCCAATTTTGCTTTCATATTCCCTTTATTGTCGTTTGCTGGCCCCAGAAGGCTTCATACTTGCATGTCTCATCAAATACACAATTTCAAGTCGTTTAAGGCGCATGACACTTGTCTAATTTTTTTCAGAGTTACCGTGTTGCATCGCACTATACTTTTACCGATTTTGCACCCATATTCCCTCTTTGTGATTTGGCAGCCCTAGAAGACTCTTAACTTGCTTGTCTCATCAAATACCCCATTTGAAATTGTTTGAGGCACACAGCACTGGTATAATTCTATTCAGATTTGTTGTGCAGCATTGTGCTACACTTTCGTCGATTTTGCTCTTATATTACCTTTATTTTGGTTTGGTGACCCCGAAAAGCTCCTGACTTGCTTGTCTCATCAAATACGTCATTTTAAGGTGGTTAAGATTCAAGGAACTCGTCTAATTCTATTCAGAGTTGCCCTATAGTAATGTGCAACACTTCTATAGATTTTGCTTCCATGTTCCCCTTATTGTGGTTGAGTGGTCTCGGAAGGCTCCTAACTTGCTTGTCTTGTCTAATTCTATTCAGAAATTCCCTGCAGCACCATGCTACACTTTTACCGAATTTGCACCCATATTCCCTTTATTGTTGTTTGATTGGCCTAGAAGGCTTCACAATTGGTTGTCTCAACAAATACACCATTTCAAGTCGTTTGAGACACATGACTCCTGTCTAATTCTATTCAGAGTTGTCGTGCAGCACCGTACTGCATCTTTGCTCATTTTGCATCCATATTCCCTTTATTGTGATTTGGTGGCCCCAAAGCCTTCTAACTTGCTTGTCTCATCAAATACACCATTTCAACATGTTTGAGGCACAAGACACTCGTCTAATTCTATTCAAAGTTACCCTGTAGTACCGTGCTATACTTTTGTCGATTTAGCCCTCATGTTCCCTTTATTGGGGTTTGGTGGCCCCAGAACGCTCTTAACTTGTTTGTCTCATCAAATACACTATTTTCAATAGTTTGAGGCAAATGACACTTATTTAATTCTATTTAGAGTTGTCGTACAGTACCATGCTGTACTTTTACCGATTTTGTGCCCATATTCCCTTTATTGTGGTTTGGTGGCTCCGGAAGGCTCCTAACTTACTTGTCTCATCAAATACATCATTTCAAGGTGTTTGCGGCACATGGCCCTTGTCTGTTGCTTTTCAGAGTTGTCGTGCAGCACCGTGTTGTACTTTTATCGATTTTACACTCATATTCCCTTTATTGTAGTTTGATGGCCCCGAAAGACTTTTAACTTTCTTGTTTCATCAAATACACCATTTCAAGGTGTTTGAGGCACATGGCCCTTATCTGTTTCTATTCAGAGTTGTCGTACAGTACCATACTGCTCTTTTGCAGATTTTGCACCCATATTCGCTTTATTGCGGTTTGGTGGCCCCGAAAGCTCCTAACTTGCTTGTCCCAACAAATACACCAATTTAAGGCAGTTGAGGCACATGGGCCTTGTCTAATTCTATTCAGAGTTGTCGTGCAGCATCGTGCTACACTTTTACTGATTTTGCTCTCATATTCCCTTTATTGTGCTTTGGTGGCCCCAGAAGGCTCCACACTAGCATGTCTCATCAAATGCACCATTTTAAGTCATTTGAGGTACATGACACTTGTAAACCCTTAGTCTCGATTTTTAACTTCATAATGTTAGAAACTAAATTATGAAGTTAAAATAATAAATCTAGTCAACGTTAATCTAAATCTAGTCATCGTAGAACGAACGATCATTCTAGAATTACACAATAATTAATTTAATAAAAAAAAGTCAAGAAGGGTAAAATAGTCCGTCCACAAATAAGAGATAATTTATAAAGGACAATATGATTAAGTTTACAAATGAGAATTATAAGATTTATTATTTAGAATAAGTAGTCAATCACTAATTGAATTAAGTTAAAAAATATTAGTAATAGTAAAAAAGTCAAAGGGGATATGGAAGTCATTCTAGGAAATGTTAAATATATATATAAGTAACACTTAGACAGTTTTTTAAAAGGAAAAGAGTGATTGTTGTGAAACAAAACAAGAAGCAGCCATGAGACTTGAAAGAGAGGAGAGATTGACCGTGAAAAAGAAGAAAAATAAGAGAGGGTGAGAGTGAAGTAGATGGCAAAGCAAGCAAAGGAGAAGAAGCAAGTTTCCAATCAACCTTCCAAGCCTCAAGTCACCACCTTAGAAGGTTTTCAAGCCAAACTAACCCCTCTAAACAAAAATCAAAGTAAGATATCATCTCCTCTCTCTCTCTATTTGATGAAATTGGAAATAAAATGGGTATGTGATAGTTTTGTTGTTGTAAGGAGTTGTGTAGAGTATTTTACCCTTAAAACTAGTCTAGGACCCTAAGTGGATGCTATGGAAGCTTAAAAGATAAGTTTTTGTGTGTGAATGGTAAGTTAGGGTTTATGGTTATCAAACTTTAAAGTGAGATTTAAAGTCATAAAGTGTTAAAAGGATTGTAGACTAGTTGTTTGATAAGAGGTTTGAGAGAAATTAACTTATAAAAGTGAAGAGCTCTACTTTTTAATGTCTATGTGTGTGGGTTATGGCTATGAAGGACAATAGGTAACCTCTAAATTTTGGTTGATTTGAACTTAAATCTAAGCTTATTTGAGATTAGGAAAGCATAAAAAAGTGATAGGATTGTCAAAAGAGTAGTTTTGGGCAATTTGGAGAATCCGGAGCTCAAACAAGGGGACAGAGATGACCTGTACAAGTCTGACTTATTTGGGGTTGTTCTAGACCTTAAATCATGCCTAGGAGTCATAGGAAACCATAGGTTTTGGAAGGGAACGATTTCGATGAAAATTACGCAAGTTATGCCCAAAATAGTGTCGTTAAAGGGTCGTAAGGTGAGATGGCTATGTAAATACAATTTTTATTATATAGAATGAATATATTTGATCATAATTAGGTAAAAGAACTTTAAATATTAAAGAAATAACATCGTCGTTTGTCCGATGCGAAAATATTCATAAAAAAGTGTCAAAAAAATGGCGTTTCTCTTAGATTTAGCATTATAAACGATAGAATTTTTTGATGAAATTTTATGGGTGACTAGAATGTGAAATAAGAAGACTGTAGGAAAAGGAATGAAAGAAAACAGAGCCCTGAGTAGAGCCATGCATTACATTCTGTTTTGGGGTGTCAAAAGAGACGTAAAATTTTGACTTTTCGTTCCGGGCCTCTGAAAATTATAGGGACTGCGTGAGGGTGTCCCTAGGATTGTATAACTGAAACTTTTACAAGGAAATTAGAATTAGGAAGTCTCGGTTAAGTAAGAAGTTAGTAGAGAGAGTTGTAATAAAAAAAAAAATGCATTGTAATGAATTTGTAAAGTTTAAAAGCAATGTGTGTAGTTTATGTAGCGCATTGTAGCGTATTTTAAATAAGAAAGTGATGTGTAGGTGAAGAGCAAGCTACTGAGGCACGTGAGACTCGTGGAGGTGCTTGATGCGGACTTGTGCGGATTGAGGTAAGTGTTCTACCACTTGCATTTATTTCCACTTCTATGTTGAATTTTGTATATAATGGTTAATTGAAAACAAAATGATTTTCCAACTTTAAAGTTCAAGTTTTGAGTATATGAGTTTCTTATGGAATCCATAAAGTGATTAAATTCAACATAAAGTTGTTTCTAAAATAGTTGAACCAAGAGAGTTTTTTTTTTTTTTTTTTTTTTTTTTTCAGTTTCAAGCATAATTAGTTTTTTGTTTTTGTACTTGGTGTATTTAGTTTTAAAGATCCATATATATGCCTAAGATTACATAAGATTTAGCGCTACGTGACGACGCAGAAAATTCCGTCCGTAGTCGCTCAGTCTATAGAGAAATCAGCACTACGCGATGACGTAGAAAATTTCGTCCGTAGTTGCTCAGTTTTTCTAGAACGTATAGCGCTATGTTGTGACGCAGAAAATTCCACACGTAGTTGGTTAGTTTTACAGTTTCGCATTACGTGGCGATGCAGTACATTCCGCTTGTAGTCGCCTAAAGTTATAGTACTACAATTGCAATGTAGAAAATTTCGTATTGTAGTTGCCTAAATATGAGATTTTTCACCCTACGTTACGATGTAGAAAATTCCGTATCGTAGTAGTCAAGATACCTCAATAGCTTCACGTTGGCGTTAGTTAGAATCGCCCGTGATGGTTAAAGTATTTAAGGGTATACATGGGGATTTTGAAAGAAAATTTTAAGATTTTGAAATTTTTAAGGATGATTAAATTTGTAACTTGTTACATTAGTACTTGTTATATTACCTTGCTTTGTTGCACTAACTTGTTTAATTGTTGTGTAGTTTATATATTCTATTGAGTGCTGTAGTTGGACGGTACTACGACGAGATTTTCACTTCACATTATATAGGTGGGCGAGTCATGCAATATGTTTGTGTAAATCATGCACATGGGTTGAACATATTGATTTTGGAAAAACAATTGTAATACACCTTAAGCATAACATCTTGCATTCTTGAATGTGTATAATTGTAAATGTCATTGTGAATAATTATAAATTTTTATGGATGGTGTATATATACCTATTCTAGTATATATTTATGCGTATGGATTCTGTCAAGTGTGTGACAATGCATGTTTGTGGATAAACGAAGTTGAGAGGAAATGAATACATAGTCGAAGTGTGTTTTATTGCAGGTAAAAATTTTGGAAACCTTAAAAATACAGCCGTTATGCTACCGAAATTTTTATAAAATCGTTTTAAAAAGAAATTGCGAAAAAGTTTAACCACCCAACTTATTTTCAAAAGTAAAGAATGCAATTGATATAAGTTTAGAAAATTGGGAAAGATTAAGGGGTTCACTCCGTTGGTCTCTCCATTCCGACAAGTCGGATTACGAGAAGTCCATTGGAGTGCCCAGTGGAACCCTCTAGATAAGGGACTAGAGAAAGTCTGGGTTGGGTCCTGTCAGCACTTGTCTAATTCTATTAAGAGTTATCGTGCTGCACTTTTACTGATTTTGCTCCCATATTACCTTTATTGTGGTTTGGTGACCCAAGAAGGCTCATAATTTCCTTGTCTCATCAAATACGTCATTTCAAGGCGTTTGAGGCACAAGAAACTCATCTAATTCTATTCAGAGTTGCCATGCAACACCGTGTTGTACTTTTACCGATTTTGCACCCGTATCCCCTTTATTATGGTTCGATGGCCTCGGCAGCCTCCTAACTTGCTTTTCTCATCAAATACACAATTTTAACGTGTTTGAGACACAAGACACTCATCTAATTCCATTCAAAGTTATTGTGTTGTACCATACTGTACTTTTACCGAGTTTGCACCCATATTCCCTTTATTGTGGTTTGGTGGCCCCAGAAGGCTTCTAGCTTGCTTGTCTCATCAAATACACCATTTCAAGGTGTTTGAGGCTCGAGGTCCTCGTCTAATTCTATTTAGAGTTTTCGTGCAACATCGTGCTGCACTTTTATAAATTTTGCACCCATATTCCCTTTATTATGGTTTGGTGGCCTTGGAAGGCTCCTAACTTGCTTGTCTTATCAAATACACAATTTCAATCGTCTGAGGCACATGACACTTGTCTTATTCTATTCAGAGTTACCGTGTTGCACCATGTTGTACTTTTGTCGATTTTGCACCCTTATTTCCTTTATTGTGGTTTGGTGGCCCCGGAAGACTCCTAACTTGTTTGTCTCATAAAAAATCCATCATTTCAAGGCGATTGAAGAACAATGCACTCGTCAATTTCTATTCAGAGTTGTCGTGCAGTATCGTATTGTGCTTTTGTCGATTTTGCACCCACATTCCCATTATTGTGGTTTGGTATCCCCGAAAGGCACCAAACTTGCTTGTCTCATCAAATATGTCATTTCAAGTCATTTGAGGCACATGACACTTGCTTAATTCTATTCAAAATTTCTGTACAGCAACGTGTTGCACTTTTGACAATTCCGCACCCATATTGCCTTTACAGTCGTTTGGTAGCCCCAGAACGCTCCTAGCTTACTTGTCTTACCAAATACACCATTTGCAAGCGTTTGAGGCATAAGACACTCGTCTAATTCTATTCGGAGTTACCGTGCAATACCGTGGTACACTTTTATCGATGTGACCCTCATATTCCCTTTATTGTGGTTTGGTAGACTCAGAAGGCTCCTCACTTGCTTGTCTCATCAAATACACAATTTCAAGGCGTTTGAGGCAAATAGCACTTGTCTAATTCTATTTAGAGTTGTCGTATAGTACCATGCTGCATTTTTGTAAATTTTGCACCCATATTCCCTTTATTATGGTTTGGTGGCCCCGGAAGGCTCTTAACTTGCTTATCTCATCAAATACACCATTTCAAGACGTTTAAGGCACATGACCCTTGTCTTATTCTATTCAGAGTTGTCGTGCAGCACCGTGCTGCACTTTTACCGATTTTGCACCCATATTCCCTTTATTATAGTTTGGTGACCCCGGAAGACTCCTAACTTTCTTGTCTCATCAACTACACCATTTCAAGGTGTTTAAGGCATAAGGCACTCATCTAATTCTATTCAGAGTTGCCGTGCCGCACTAGGTTGCTATTACTGATTTTGAACTCATATTCCTTTTATTTTAGTTTGGTGGCCCTGAAAGTGATAATAATAAAAGAGTAACACCAAATGATCCATTACATGTTCTGGTTGGGCCAATTACAAGGGCAAGAGCTAAGAGATTACAAGAAACACTTAATGGGCTGATCCAAGAAATATGGGCTGATGAGAAAATGGAGAAGTCCAAGATTGTGCATTCAGAAGCTCAAAAATGAATCAATGTGATTGAAGTAATCAATGAGACTGATTATTAGTAATTGGGGAGATTATTTGCCAAATATCAGAGCAATTAATTGGCATATTGACTTTCCAAGAATTGGATGATTTCTTTCCTGATTTTCAAGTCAACTCAATATCATTTTAGTTTTTATTTTATTCCCTTAGTCATAAACAATTCAGATTGTTTCTTATTTAATTTAGCAGCTATGTATGGCAATTGCCTTAGGGTTTCTTTTGTGTTTCTTTCTAGCATCTATTTAAGGTCATGTAAACACCATTGAGATAGTTTTTGATGATTAATAAAAATTATTGAGAGATTTTTCTCTTTGGTTCTTCAAAGAACTCTTTTGAACTTATTAAGATTTTCTTGTGGCGTTCAAATTTGACTTATCACCACATAACTCTTTCTCCTTGTTATTGAGTGTGGCGTCTTCTTTTTATACCATTGGTTCTTATCTCTTAGTAGATAACGGGTCAAGGTTGTTGTTTTGTTTGTTGAGAATCTGAATTAGGACGATCCTAGGAACTTATATCATTATTGGTTTCGGGTCTCACTTCCCTTTGTGAGGTTCATATCATTTTGGTATCAGAGCTTTGGTTCTAAATCAGGTTTGATCTATCCTTATTCCTCTTGTTGTTATTTCTTTAAAGTTCCAGCATCTTTTTTATTGTTTTTGCTACATTGATTCCAAGCCTTCTTACTTTATTTCTTCTTGGTAGAAAATTTTTCTAGTTTCTTTTACACCAAAATTTATTCTGGTCTTGTTCTTTATCAATTGAAAAGAAAAAAAAAATCCAGAAAAAAAAAAAACGAAAATTTGAAAAAAAAAAAAAAAAAAGGAAGAAAAAGAAAACCTAGAAAAAAAAAAAAAAGAATATATATTCAAGTTTCAATTTGAATTTCATTCAAGTAAAGAGTTGTTGCATCAAATTGTTTCGTTTGTTCCTGTCTTCACTTTGTTTCCTTTGCTTTTGAAATTCTACCATTTTCCTTTTGTTCTTTGTGTTTAACCATTCACTTCTTAGTGAATTGATTTGTTGAGTTTGAATTGTTGTAAGGAAATTTTGATTTAGTTTTGGTTGAGTTCAATAAAGAACTAAAAGAGGAGACTAACGAGTGGAAAAAGGCAAGAAAGTGTGAGCTCGTAAGAGAGTAAAAGCCAATTATGAGTAAACACGAGTGTGAGTGCTATCATTCTTTAGAGAAACACGTGAGGGAGTGTTTGTGAGGTTTTTTTTTTTCTAATTTTTTTTTCTACAGGTTATTAAACATGTCTCAAGAAAAGTCTATAGGCTCTTCGGATGATGTTCAAGAAAAGATGGATTTGAGACTTTTCTATAAAGCCTTAGAATAAAAATTTAATCGAATGGAGTTGAGGTTTGAGGAGATAAATGAGAGAATAGATAAAGTTGAGTCTAGTTCACAAAAGGGGTAGCCACGTGAAGCTTCTAATGTGCAACGAAGAGAGGGGAATACACTTAGGAATGAAAATGAAGTTGAGTATGAGGATGACCTGGATGAAGTTGATCGTTCCTCTAATGCCAACTTTGGTAGATTTGGGCGAGGAAACGAAGGAGGTAGATATGGGGATAGGATCGATAGCAATTTGGGTAGCATTAAGACGAAGATTCCATCTTTCTAAGGCAAAAATGATCCTGAAGCTTATTTGGAGTGGGAGAAGAGGATGGAATTGGTGTTTGATTGTCACAACTACTCTGAATTGAAAAAGGTAAAGTTGGCTGCAATAGAATTAACTGATTATGCTATTATTTGGTGGGATTAACTTGTTTTAAATAGAAGACGATATGGTGAAAGGCCCATTGAGACATGGGAGGAGATGAAGGCTGTTATGAGGAGGCGATTCATTCCAAGTCACTACTATAGGGACTTATTCAAAAAGCTGCAAAGCCTTACTCAAGGGTCTAAAAGTGTTGAAGATTACTATAAGGAGATGGAGATAACCATGATTCGAGCCAATGTGGAGGAGGATCGTGAGGCTACTATGGCTAGGTTCCTAGCTGGTTTAAACCATGACATTGCAAATGTGGTGGAGTTACAACATTATATTGAGTTGGATGACATGGTGCACATGGCCATTAAGGTAGAACAACAGTTGAAGAGGAAGGGTTCCACACGGATTAGGCAGAATTCTGGTTCTTCTTCAACATGGAAGTCGAGTTGGAGCAAAAGGGATGACACAACTCATTCTGAGCTTAAGGCTAAAACCTTCAAAGATCACAAAAGTGGAGGCACTGTAAGCCAAGGTAAAATTGATTCCCAACCTTCTAAAAATAGAGATATCAAATGCTTTAAATGCTTGGGAAGAGATCATATTGCAGCTCAATGCCCAAACAAAAAAATAATGATTTTGAAAGATAATGGTGACATTGAGACTGAAGGCGAATCTGATGATAATGATGATGATTCCATGCCACTTGTGGAGGATGCAAGTGATGTTGAGTATCCAATTGATGGTGAGCTTTTGGTTGCAAGAAGAGCTCTTAGTGTACAAATCAAAGATGATGAGAAGATACAACGTGAAAACATTTTCCATACCAGATGTCATGTCAATAACAAGGTATGAAGCATGATTATTGATGGTGAAAGTTGTACTAATGTGGCTAACACTAGTTTGGTGGAAAAATTGAACTTGACAACTTCAAAACATCCTAGGCCATATAAACTACAATGGCTGAATGATTGTGGAGAAGTTAAAGTCAATAAACAAGTGTTGGTTTCATTCTCAATTAGGAAGTATAAAGATGAGGTTTTGTGTGATGTGGTGTCAATGCATGCTGGGCATATTCTTTTGGGGCGATCATGACAGTTTGATAGGCATGTAACTCATGATGGTTACACCAATAGATACTCCTTTGTACTTAATAAAAAACCAATCACTCTTGTACCCTTAACCCCAAGTCAAGTGTATGAGAATCAAGTGAGGTTAAAAAAAGATAGTGAAATGAAAAAGGAGAGTAAGAGTACAAAAGCAAGAGAGACTGAAATTAAAAAGAGAGAAAAAGAGAGCGAGAAGAGAAAAGAAGTTTCAATTAGTGCGGAAAGAAATGAGAGAAAACAAATGAATTTCTATGCAAGAGAGGGTGAGATCAAAAGAGCTTTGTTTACAAATCAGCCTGTGATTGTGCTTTTGTACAAGGAGACTTGTTTTAGTACTAATGAACTTAACCCTTCTTTGCCTAGTGTTGTTGTTTCTCTTTTGCAGAACTTTGAAGATGTGTTCCCCGAAGAGATACCTAATGGTTTACCACCAATAAGAGGAATTGAGCATCAAATTGATTTTATACCCGGAGCATCAATTCCAAATAGACCAGCCTATAGAAGCAATTCTGAGGAGACAAAGGAACTTTAAAGGCAGGTTAGTGAGTTCATGGAGAATGGGTATGTGCGTGAGAGCATGAATCCTTGTGCAGTTCCGGTGTTGCTTGTTCCAAAAAAGGATGGATCATGGAGGATGTGTGTTGATTGTCGTGCCATCAACAATATCACTGTAAAATATAGACATCTCATTCCTAGATTAGATGATATGCTTGATGAAGTGCATGGTTCCTGTGTTTTTACTAAAATTGATCTCAAAAGTGGATATCATCAAATTAGGATGAGAGAAGGTGATGAATGGAAAACTGCATTTAAAACTAAACATGGTTTATATGAGTGGTTAGTTATACCATTTGAATTAACTAATACACCTAGTATTTTCATGAGATTAATGAATCATGTTTTGCGTTCTTTTATTGACAAATTTATGGTTGTGTACTTTGATGATATTCTTATTTACAGAAAAAACTTGGATGAGCATGTTGAACATTTAAAACTTGTTTTAGATGTTTTGAGAAAAGAAAAGTTATTTGCTAACCTCAAAAAGTATACCTTTTGCACAGATAAATTGGTATTTCTTGGTTTTGTTGTTAGTGCTAAAGGAATTAAGGTAGATGAAGAAAAGGTAAGGGCAATCCAAGATTGGCCAAGTCCTACAAGTGTGGGTGATGTTAGAAGTTTCCATGGGTTTGCTAGCTTTTATAGAAGATTTGTGAAAGATTTTAGTGGCCTAATTGCACCTTTGCTTGAAGTTATAAAAAAGAATGTGGGTTTTAAGTGGGGTGATGAACAAGAAAAGGCATTCAATTTGATCAAAGAAAAATTAACTAATGCACCTTTGCTTGCTTTACCTAACTTCACTAAAACTTTTGAAATTGAGTGTGATGCTTCAGGAATAGGTATTAGAGTTGTTCTGATGCAAGAAGGACGTCCCACTGCATATTTTAGTGAAAAGCTAAGTGGGGTAGCCTTGAATTACCCTACCTATGATAAAGAGATGTATGCATTGGTTAGGGCATTGGAAACGTGACAGCACCATCTTTGGCCAAAAGAGTTTGTGATTCACACTGATCACGAATCTTTGAAACATTTGAAAGGTCAACACAAACTAAACAAGCGGCATGCCAAGTGGGTGGAGTTCATTGAAACGTTTCCTTATGTGATTAAGTACAAGCAAGGTAAGGAAAACGTTGTGGCTGATGCATTATCTCAAAGGTACACTTTACTTTCTACCTTAGATGCAAAATTGCTAGGTTTTGAATACATTAAAGACTTGTATGTTGATGATTCTGATTTTGGTAATGTATTCAATATATGTGAGAAAGTAGCGTTTGGCAAGTTCTTTACGCATAATGGGTTTTTGTTTAGAGAAAATAAGTTATGTGTGCCTAAATGTTCATTGCGTGACTTGCTTGTTAAAGAAGCTCATGGGGGTGGTTTGATGGGACATTTTGGTATATCTAAGACATTAGATGTTTTGCATGAACACTTCTTTTGGCCTCATATGAAATGTGATGTAGAACAAGTCTGTGAGAAGTGTATTACTTGTAGACAAGCTAAGTCTACGGTTAAGCCTCATGGTTTGTATACTCCTTTGCCTATACCTAATCACCCTTGGATTGACATATCTATGGATTTTGTATTGGGTTTACCTAGGTCAAAAGGGGGTAGGGATTTTATATATGTGGTTGTTGATAGGTTTTCAAATATGACACATTTCATACCATGTCATAAAACCAATGATGCATCACATATTGTTGACTTGTTTTTCAAGGAGATTATAAGATTGCATGGCATGCCTAAGAGTATTATTTCAGATAGAGATACAAAGTTCTTAAGCTATTTTTGGAAGACTTTATGGGGTAAGTTAGGAACTAAACTCTTGTTTTCCACTACTTGTCACCCACAAACCGATGGTTAAACTGAAGTAGTTAATAAGACTTTATCTACCATGCTGCGTGCTATCATACAAAGGGACTTGAAAACATGGGAAGATTGTTTGCCTCATGTAGAATTTGCATATAATAGGAGTGTGCATTCAGCAACTAAATTTTCACCTTTTGAGATTGTGTATGGTTTTAATCCATTAACTTTTTTGGATTTAACCCTTTTACCTTTGGCTGAGCATGCTAATTTAGACGGAAAGAAGAAAGCTGATTTTGTAAAGCACATCCATGAAAAAGCTTGACAAAACATTGAGAGTAGAACTGAACAACACGCTAACCAAGCTAATAAAGGGCGCAAGAAAATTGTCTTTGAACCGGGTGATTGGGTTTGGTTGCATATGCGAAAGGAACAGTTTCCTATTTAAAGACGTTCTAAGCTACTTCCAAGGGGAGATGGTCCGTTTCAAGTGATTAAAAAGATCAATGACAATGCCTACAAGTTAGACCTTCCAGGTGAGTACAATGTAAGTGCAAGCTTTAATGTTGCTGATTTATCTCCATTTGATATAGGTGATGATTTGAGGACAAATCCTTTTCAAGAGGGAGGAAATGATGAGAATAAAAGAGTAACACCAAATGATCCATTACATATTCCGGTTGGGCCAATTATAAGGGCAAGAGCTAAGAGATTACAAGAAACACTTAATAGACTGATCCAAGAAATATGGGCTGATGAGAAAATGGAGAAGTCCAAGATGGTGCATTCAGAAGCTCAAAAATTAATCAATGTGATTGAAGCAATCAATGGGGCTGATTATTAGTAATTGGGGAGATTATTTGCCAATATCAGAGCAATTAATTGGCATGTTGACTTTCCAAGAATTGGATGATTTCTTTCCTGATTTTCAAGTCAACTAAATACCATTTTAGTTTTTATTTTATTTCCTTAGTCATAAACAATTCAGATTGTTTCTTATTTAATTTAGCAGCTATGTATGGCAATTGCCTTAGGGTTTCTTTTGTGTTTTCTTTCTAGCATCTATTTAAGACCATGTAAACACCATTGAGATAGTTTTTGATGATTAATAAAAATTATTGAGAGAGTTTTCTCTTTGGTTCTTCAAAGAACTCTTTTGAACTTATCAAGGTTTTCTTGTGGCGTTCAAATTTGACTGATCACTCACATAACTCTTTCTCCTTGTTATTGAGTGTGGCATCTTCTTCTTATACCATTGGTTCTTATCTCTTAATAGATAATGGGTCAAGGTTGTTGTTTTGTTTATTGAGAATCTGAATTAGGACGATCTTAGGAACTTATATCATTATTGGTTTCGGGTCTCACTTCCCTTTGTGAGGTTCATATCAGAAAGGCTCCTAACTTGCTTGTCTCATCAAATACACCATTTGAAGGCATTTGAGGCGCAAGGAACTCGTCTAATTCTATTCAGAGTTACCGTATTGCACTGTGCTGCAGTTTTACCGATTTTGCTCCCATATTCCCTTTATTATGGCTTGGTATCCCCGAAAGGCTTCATACTTACATGTCTCATCAAATACACCATTTCAAGTAATTTAAGGCGCATGACACTTGTTTAATTTTATTCAGAGTTGCCGTGTAGCACCAAGTTATACTTTTGTCAATTTTACACCCATATTCTCTCTTTGTGATTTGGCGGCCCTAGAAGGCTCATAACTTGGTTGTCTCATCAAATACCTCATTTCACATTGTTTGAGGCACACAACACTAGTCTAATTCTATTCAGAGTTGCCGTGCAACACTGTGTTGCACTTTCGCTGATTTTGCTCTTGTATTACCTTTATTTTGGTTTGGTGACCTCGAAAGGCTTCTAACTTGCTTGTCTCATTAAATACATCATTTTAAGGTGGTTGAGGTACAAGGAACTCGTCTCATTCTATTCAGAGTTGCCTTGCAATAAAGTGCGGCACTTCTACAGATTTTGCTTCCATGTTCTCCTTATTGTGGTTGAGTGGTCTCGGAAGGCTCCTAACTTGCTTGTCTCGTCTAATTCTATTTAGAGATTCCCTACTGCACCGTGTTGCAATTTTACCGAATTTGTACCCATATTCCCTTTATTGTCGTTTGGTTGGCCTAGAAGGCTCCACAATTGCTTGTCTCAACAAATACACAATTTCAAGTCATTTGAGGCACATGCCCCTTGTCTAATTCTATTCAAAGTTGCTGTACAGCACCATGCTTCATTTTTATCGATTTTACACTCATATTCCCTTTATTGTGGTTTGGCGGCCCCAGAAGGCTCCTAACATGCTTGTCTCATCAAATACACTATTTCAAGGTGTTTGAGGCACAACGCACTCGTCTAATTCTATTCAGCGTTACCGTGCAGTACCGAGCTGCGCTTTTGTTGATTTTGCACCCATATTCCCTTTATTGTGGTTTGGTGGCCCCGGAAGGCTCTTAACTTGCTTGTCACATCAAATACATCATTTCAAGGCGTTTGAGGCATAAGGACTCATCTAATTCTATTCAGAATTGTCGTGCTGCACTTTTGTCGATTTTGCTCTCATATTCCATTTATTGTGGTTTGGTGGCTGATGAGAACAAAGAAGCATCACTAAAGGATCCATTGCATGTTCCAATTGGGCCAATTACAAGGGCAAGGGCTAAGAGGTTCAAAGAAGCACTTAATGGATTGATTCAAGAGATTTGGGTTGATTCTAAAATGATGAATTCCAAGATGAGCCCAAAAGAAGATCAAAGGCTAATCAATTTAATTAAAGTAATTGGTTGGGCTAATTCTAGTTAATTGCTTGCTAATCAAGACTTTCCAATATGGAACATATTCTTGGTCATCAAGACTTTCCAATATGGAGTTGATTTTCTTGCCAATTTTGTCAAGACAAATAGTTGTCAATTTTTAGTCATTTATTTTGTTAATTGTAAGGGCTTAATTGCTTAATTAATTGTTTCCTTTTTTATTTAGTATTTTGAACTATATAAATCAATGTAACCCTAAAGGGGAATTCAGTTGATGTTTAATAATATTAGTGAGAGTATTCTCTTTGGTTATTCGTAGAACTTTTCAAACTTATCAGGATTTTCCTGTGGCTTTCATCATAGACTTATCAATCAATTCTTCCATCATTGATTGTGGCGTTTTCACCATACCAAGGTTCTTGCTTCCATATAAGCAACGGGTCGAGGTTTTCCATACAAATCTGATTCTAGACAATCTTGGATCCTTACTTGATTCACGAGTTTCATCAGTTCTTGGCGTGGTTCGTATCATTTGGTATCAGAGCACGGTTTAGTTTCAGGTTTGTCTATCTTCTTTATTTTATTCTAGAAAAAAAGTAGAAACAAAAAAGAATTAGATCTGTTCATCTTCTTTTATTACTGTTCACGTCGTATTGATTTGCAAGTTACTGTTTCGTCATCTTGATTTGCAAGATACTGTTCACATCATCTTGATTTGCAAGTTATCAGTATTTTATATTGTGTGTGAATTCTAATATTTAAAAAAAAAAAAAAAAGGGCAATCCAGAAACCAAAAAAAAAAAAAAAAAAAAAAAAAAAAAAAAATCCAAAAAAAATAGTACTAGAGAAAAAAAAAACAAAAAAAAGAAGAAGAAAAAAAAAAGTGTGATATTGAGATTTAATTCTTGTAATCTTATTTCAATTTTACATCTTTGTTTGCCTTTATTAAGTCTTAAACCGAATTTCTTGTCCCCATTAAACCTGTAAAATTTCGTCACACAACCTTGTATTTTTCTAATTTGCTAGTCTTTGAATCTGAATCTTCTTGGTGAGTTTGTGGTGAACTGTTGCTGGAAATTATGATATTTATTTGATTAGTTTGATAAGAACCTATAGAGGATTACTACGAGTGGAAAAAGGCAAGAGTGGTGAGCGCATTAGAGGGTAAAAGTCAATATAATTTTGTGAAAAAACACGAGTGAAAGTTGAGTGCATCTTTATTTGAGTGAAACACGTGAGGGAGCGTGCGAGGTTTATTTTATTTTATTTTCTTTCATTTTTCTTTTCTAACTTTGTTTTGCAGCAAACATGTCAAACAACAAGGATAAAAATACTTACGAAATCACGTCAGGAGAGGTTGATCTGAAGTTATTAATGGAAGCCTTAATGAGTGAGATGAGGAGAATGTTGAGAGCAAAGATGGAGCAGGTTCATGAACGATTAGATCGGGTAGAAAATGTACGTATGGAACAGCCACAAAATGTTCCTAATGTGTGTAGGAGAGAAAGGGTTCAACCTAGGGAAGTGAGAATTGAAGATGAAGAGTATTATGGGGATGGTTTTGAAGAAGAAGATGACCAGAATTCCATTGTTGGTAGTAGGAGGTATGGTGGGCGGTTTAGAGAAGCTAGGAATCGGGAGGATAATAACTTGGGTAGTATTAGGATGAAAATTCCATCGTTTCAAGGCAAAAACGATCTCGAGGCTTACCTTGAGTGAGAGAAAAAGATGGAATTAGTATTTGACTGTCACAATTATTCGGAGCTTAAAAAAGTAAAACTTACAGCCATTGAATTTTCAGATTGTGCGATTGTTTGGTGGGATCAATTGGCTTTAAGTAGAAAGAGAAATAGAGAGTGTTCAATAGAGACGTGGGAGGAAATGAAAACTGTGATGAGGAGACGGTTTGTTCCAAGCCATTACTATAGGGATTTGTACCAGAAATTGCAAAGACTTACACAAGGTAATCGAAGTGTGAAGGATTATTATAAGGAGATGGTGTTAGTGATGTGCCCTAGAACCAATCAACCTTAGGTTGTATTTATGCATATTTTTTTTTAATAAAATGGCAACATTATTATTCAGTTTATATTTAACTGCGTAATAAAGTCCCTAGTATATATAACACAGTGTAAAGGAAATCATGAAAGAGTTCATGATATGAGATTCCTATTACATGCAAATGTGTTTATACTTAAATATCCCTAGTCATAGTATTAATGAGACGGGACATCATTAGTATAGATAGACTAGCACGTGTTATACTCCTTAATTGGATCGAGCAGTAGTTCTCATAAGCTGATGGCATATGAGATGTCTAGAGTAAACATGTGGATGCTTGTTTAGAATGAGTACATTGGATGACCTGATTATAAGATGATCACATGGATAGTTTTATGTCAGTGATCTCATCTTAACATATCAACAGATGCAAGTATCCTTTGACATGAGATCTCCAAAGTACACTGAGTATCAACTGTCGTCCTTTAATGCCATTCTTTGTTGACTCGAAGAGTTGACTCGTAGGGTGGTACTTGAGTTCGACATGAGCTACTCGAGCGTAGTTGAGTGATCAATAAAGGATTCGTCACTTCTCATAGTAGAAGAAGATATCTTACAGCCTCTTGAGGAAATCATTATTCCAGGAATCTCTGGCCAGAGTGATCGTACCAGTGGAAGAGTCTCCCAAGATACGTAATTGGGAATAACGGATTTCGGGAACAAGAACTAATAAATTCGGGCTAGACATGACTTAGTCATTTTAGTGAGAGTTGACACATAGTCCATACTCATAACCGAATGAGATATGTTATGACGAAAGGATGAATTGCACGGTAACTGTTTATGGAAAGGTATCGTTCTAACCACGGACAATTCTGGGCACTTGGGTGGTCATGATGCATTGCTAGGTGCCAATCTTGATCTACTCGAAATCAATTAGTTGATTGGTGAATCAAGGATTAAATCAAAAGGTTTAATTTAATCTAATCCTAATTCGATTAGGATTATAATTCATTCCGGGTTGCCAACGTGTTCGGATACCTAATGGGTCACACACTTAAGCAACTCGATGTACAGTGTAAAATGGCTATTCAATAGGATTTAATATGTTAACATGAGTTTAATGGTGATAAAATAAAATAAAGGCTCATTTATTTTATTATGATCAATTTAATTTAATTGGATTAAATTAAAATTGAGCCTAAAACTAATGGGTTAGGATAATTCCTAATAGGCTTAGATTGGGGTTTCATTTTATTTGCCCAATAGAAAGATTAGATTGTCTATAAATACCCATATGATGAGGTAGCAATGTTTTTCTCTCTTAGAACAAAAGAAAAGATAAATTGGGGCAAAACAAGAAACTCTCAATATCACCACATAACCAACCACCTTGACTAGCACATAGGGTGTTCGTTTGGCTATCGCCATCTCCAATTAGGTTTTTGAACATTGTGTTGCTGTGTGGATACCTTAGAGGCGATTCTACACTTGGATCGCTAGTGGATTAGATCATACGAGAAGGGAAGGAGCCGCCAACGAAGGTATGGTTTCAATTAAACACCCTATGTATGTTTAATTGTTTTGGTTTTAAACTAATCTAGAGTGATCCGATTTGGGTTTTTTTATTTTTGTTTGCTGTAAATTTTTGTTTTTCTGCTGTGCTATGATGTATGAGATGCATACAAAAACCCAACAGTGGTATCAGAGCCTCTCTAGATTGTTTTAAAATCAAGTTCTAAAAACTGAAATTTAAAAATGATTTCTGGACCAGTTTTGATAATGACATTTGGCCACTGGAATTTTGTTAATATTTTAGGCTCGTTTAATTTCTGTATGTTGTTAACATATTAACGAACCAGCACATAAAATTTGGGATCAATCCGACATCGTTTAGTCAGTCAAAAAAATCATATGGTATGAACCAGAAACCGAAAACTGTGCAGAAAATTCTGCACATTGATTTTTTGTTGTGGGCTGTTTTAATATGAATTTTGTTAGATTTTGATCTTTCAAAAACATGTTTATGATTTGTAAAAGTGTTTTAATGAATCATAACAGCCCAGTATAATTAGATTTGAAGTGTTCAAATCAAAACGGAATTGAAAATTGTTAATTGTTCATAATTTTCAATTATGGTCGGTCATCTATATTAAATGAATTTTAGTAGGTTTTAATCTCCTATTATGATAGGATTTAAGTCTAATAAAAGAGTTTTATTGGAATTAAATTTTCTTATTTAAATGAATTTTAATAGAATTTAATCTCCTATTATGATAGGATTTAAGTCTAATAAAAGAGTTTTATTGGAATTAAATTTTCTTATATTAAATGAATTTTAATAGAATTTAATCTCCTATTATGATAGGTTTTAAGTATAATAAAAGAGTTTTATTGAAATTCAATTTTCCTATATTAAATGAATTTTAATAGAATTTAATCTCCTATTATGATAGGATTTAAGTCTAATAAAAGAGTTTTATTGGAATTAAATTTTCTTACATTGGTTTTATCTTAATTAATGAGATTAATTTAAGAATAAATCATATGGATCCCATATTAAACAAAAGCCCAAGCCCATGTCATTTATTTCAATTGTTGAAATATAATTAAAATAAATGGTCGAAATCATTTTTAATTATATCTTGTTAGAAATTGTTTCTAAGGGTGTATGGATAGGAAGATGGTTAGATTATGGACTTGGCCCAATATGATTGAGCATTTGCATGGATTTTGATTTTGATCAAAATAGGGCCTGCGTGTCCTGTCTTCTCTTAATATTCTCTTTGTATTTCTCTTCTCATCTTGCTCCCCTCGAATGTAACTCGAGGTTTCTTATTAAATAAATGTAATAGTTATGTTTAGAAATAGAAATAGATTAGGAATACGAAGAAGATGAAGACGGAATTGAAGAAGGGAAATGTCCCTTTCATTCTTTGTAATTCATACATGACCTAGGTTTGACCTTTCGGTTACCCTGTGGCTCCGGGGAAATCGATATAGATAAAGTCCATAATCAACCATGTAATTTTATTACCATAATTATCTTGATGATGAATAAAGATAAATTATGCATGCTAGATGAGACTAAAAGGACTTAATTAATATTAAGACTAACACCTTCCATTAATATAGGAAGAACTAGAGTTATCCTCGATGTTGGGTTGTTGGGTAAACCCAAGCCTGCTCTAGGTTAATATGTTCAACCTATGGAATATGATTCCTGATTAATGGGCCGGTCTTAACTGAATACATGGGCTTGTTGGGTAAACCCAAGGCTTATGTATATCAGAGGTGAGATTGGGTCAATGTATATACGATATACACATATCAAGGATGTTGATAGCCCAATGTTTTAGTAGTTGCATTAAGATGCAATTGGTATGAGATACCTACCATTTGAAGTCAAGGGGGCTTGTTGGGTAAACCCAAGGTCTTCCTTAATGAATGATGGATACTAACCCACTAGGAAAGCATCCAATGTGTTTTCCCGGATTAATAGTGAGGGCTATTAATTCGTAATAAAATAGTGGGAGTGTAATACGCTTAATCAAAGACCACATTAAATGTATATGCATGCTAGATCTCTAACATTTCATTCTTTATATCTAGGTTGAAAAGAATCATGAGCTCGAAATTGAATTTACGTTCCATACTTGAGGCCAACAAACTTACCGGGCCAAACTACTTGGACTGGATAAGGAATGTTAAGATAGTGCTCAAGTTTGAGAAAATTGCTTATGTACTTGAAAATGACATCCCTCCTCCTCCAAGAGATGATGCTCCAATGGATGAGCTTGAAGCTTATCTAAAGCATAAGGATGACGCTGACATGGCGGCTTGCATCATGCTTGCTGCTATGACACCGGAACTCCAAAAACAACATGAGCATATGGATGCTCGTACTATGATTGTTCATCTTAAGGAGCTATTTGATGAGCGGAAAAGGACTGAAAGATTTGAAACATCTAGAAATCTTTTCCGTAGTCGAATGGTCGAAGGGGCTTCAGCCGTGGATCATGGCTTGAAGATGTTGGGCTACATTGAGAAGCTTGGATCACTTGGGTTTGTTATGGATCATGAGCTAAGTATTGACTTAGTTCTACAGTCCTTACCTGATAGTTATTCACAGTTCGTGATGAACTATTATGTCAATAAGATTGATTCTTCACTACCTGAGCTGATCAACCTTCTCAAGACTGTTGAACCTTGTATTAAGAAGGATCAAAAGTCTGTAATGTTGGTGGATAATTCTAATTCTTCTAAAAAGAAAAAGGCTCAAAAGAAACTAAAGAAGAAGAAGAATAATCCTACCAAAGCCCAAGGAGGTGTCAAGAAGAAGAAGAACAAAAGCAAAGAGACACCTACAAAAGGACCGTGCTTCCATTGTGGTAAAGCTGGTCATTGGAAGAGGAATTGCAAGGAATATCTGGATTCTCTAAAGAAGGAGAAGCATAGTGATGCTTCTGCCTCAGGTATTTTTATGATTGAGGTTAATACTACTTGTGATATTAACACATAGGTATTAGATACCGGATGTGGGTCTCACATATGTGCTAATATGCAGGGACTAAAGAACAGTAGGAAACTGAAGAAAGGAGACATGGACTTACGATTGGGAAATGGAGCAAGAGTTGCTGCATTAGCTGTGGGGACATATACCTTGACTTTACCTTCATGATTAATGTTAAATTTAGATAATTGCTTTTATGTGCCGGTTATTTCAAAGAACATAATTTCAATTTCCAGTTTAGTGAAACATGGATTTCATTTGACTATTAAGGATAATAGTTGTTCTATATGGTTTAATGACATTTGTTATTGTTCTGGTACTATTAGCAATGGGATTTATATTATGGATTTATCTAATTCAATTCTCAATCTAAATACCAAAAGATTAAAAACGGATAACCTGAAACCCTCCTATTTATGGCATTGTCGACTTGGTCATATAAACGAGAAGCGCGTGAACAAGTTACACAAGTATGGTAGCTTGGGATCATTCGATTATGAATCTTATGATACATGCGAATCTTGTTTGCTTGGTAAGATGACTAAAATGCCCTTCTCAGGAAAGGGTGAATGTGCCACTGAGTTGTTAAAGCTTGTACATTATGATGTATGTGGCCCAATGACAATACAAGCAAAAGGAGGTTTTTTATACTTCGTAACCTTTATCGATGATTATTCTAGATATGGGTATTTATATCTGATGAAATACATATCTGAAGTTTTTGAAAAGTTCAAGGAATTTAGAAACGAGGTAGAAAAACAACTTGGCAAGAGTATCAAGACACTAAGATCGGATCGAGGTGGTGAGTACTTAAGTCAAGAGTTTCAGAATTATTTAAAAGAGAATGAAATATTGTTTCAATGGACTCCACCATATACGCCACAGCATAATGGTGTGTCTGAAAGGAGAAATCGAACTTTGTTGGACATGGTTCGATCTATGATGAGTTTTGCAGATCTTCCTAAATCCTTTTGGGGTTTTGCATTGGAAACTGCTGTTTATATACTGAACAGAACTCCATCAAAATCGGTTGATTTTACTCCATATGAGATGTGGAATAATAAAAAACCCTCACTTTCTCATATGAAAGTTTGGGGTTGTCCTGCCTATGTTAAAAGGATAATGTCAGAAAAGCTTGAAGCGAAGTCTGTCAAATGTTTGTTTATAGGATATCCTAAGGAAACGAATAGATACTACTTCTATCATCCTTCAGAACAAAAGGTGTTTGTTTCGAATCATGTTGTCTTCTTAAAGAAAGAGTTTCTTCTAAAAGAGGATAGTGGGAGTAAACTTGAACTTACAGAAGTTCAAGGAGAACAAATAGTACAGATGGACATAGAACAACCGATACACCCTGAAACCACTACAAATGAAAATGAGATAGTGAGTGAACCTATTATTACACAAGAACCTCGTAGATCAGATAGAATAAGGATAGCTCCTAAGAGATATGGATTTCTCATTAGCGAGCATGACCATATTCTAATCATTGAGAATGATGAGCCTACTAACTATGAGGAAGTTCTGAAGAGTTCAGAATCCGACGAATGGCTGAAAGCCATGAAGTCAGAAATGGATTCCATGTATGAAAACCAAGTATGGACTTTGGTTGACCCACCTGAAGGGATAAAACCCATAGGGTGCAAATGGGTTTTCAAGAAGAAGATTGACATGGAGGGTAATGTGGTTACCCATAAAGCTCGCTTAGTAGCAAAAGGATATCGTCAGAAGCAAGGAATTGATTATGACGAGACATTTTCTCCAGTAGCTATGCTTAAATCCATAAGAATACTCCTTGCTATTGCTGCTCATTATGATTATAAGATATGGCAAATGGATGTAAAAACAGCTTTCCTTAATGGAAATCTGACCGAGGAAGTGTATATGACACAACCAGAGGGATTTACATTCAAAGATAGCAATAAAGTATGTAAGCTGCAAAGGTCGATTTATGGACTTAAGCAAGCATCTAGGAGTTGGAACATTCGTTTTGATGAGACAGTCAAAGAGTTTGGATTCTCACAAAACATGGATGAACCTTGTGTATACAAAAAGGTTAATGGGAGTGCAGTCGTTTTCTTAGTATTATATGTGGATGACATATTACTTATAGGAAACGACGTCTCAGTTCTTCAATCAATCAAGATATGGCTTTCTAAGAAATTCTCCATGAAAGACCTCGGTGAAGCAACTTATATACTGGGGATAAGGATTTATAGAGATAGATCCAAAAGGTTGCTAGGTCTAACACAGTCTACATACATAGATAAGATGCTAAAAAGGTTTAGCATGGATCAATCCAAAAGAGGATATTTACCCATGTCGCATGGGATAAATCTCTCCAAGTCTATGTGTCCTAAAACACAAGACGAGAGGGAACACATGAAAAGGATCCCATATGCATCAGCTATAGGATCTATCATGTATGCTATGTTATGTACTAGACCCGATGTTTCATACGCTTTGAGTGTTATGAGCAGATATCAATCTGATCCTGGTGAGGGACATTGGGTGGCTGTAAAGAACATCCTTAAGTACTTAAGAAGAACTAAGGATGCTTTCTTAGTTTATGGAGAGGGTGATCTATAGGTAAACGGGTATACTGATGCCAGTTTTCAATCCGATAAGGATGACCTAAAATCACAATCTGGATACGTGTTCACTTTGTGTGGAGGCGCAGTTAGTTGGAAGAGTTCCAAACAAGATACGACTGCGGATTCAACAACTGAAGCGGAATATATTGCGGCTTCAGAGGCTGCAAAGGAAGCAGTGTGGATCAAGAAATTCATCATAGAATTAGGAGTGGTTCCAAGTATTGTTGACCCGATACCTCTGTATTGTGACAATAATGGAGCCATTGCGCAAGCAAAGGAACCACGGTCTCATCAAAGATCCAAACATGTCCTTCGAAAGTACCATTTGATACGAGAAATAGTTGGTAGACAAGATATAAAGATTGAAAGAATTCCCACAGATCAGAATATTGCAGATCCAATGACTAAGCCACTTCCCCAGAAGAAATATGATGCTCATGTAAACACCTTTGGTATTAGATACATTGGTGATTGGATCTAGTGCAAGTGGGAGTATGTTAGTGATGTGCCCTAGAACCAATCAACCTTAGGTTGTATTTATGCATATTTCTTTTTAATAAAATGGCAACATTATTATTCAGTTTATATTCAACTGCGTAATAAAGTCCCTAGTATATATAACACAGTGTAAAGGAAATCATGAAAGAGTTCATGATATGAGATTCCTATTACATGCAAATGTGTTTATACTTAAATATCCCTAGTCATAGTATTAATGAGACAGGACATCATTAGTACAGATAGACTAGCACGTGTTATACTCCTTGATTGGATCGAGCAGTAGTTCTCATAAGCTGATGGCATATGAGATGTCTAGAGTAAACATGTGGATGCTTGTTTAGAATGAGTACATTGGATGACCTGATTATAAGATGATCACATGGATAGTTTTATGTCAGTGATCTCATCTTAACATATCAACAGGTGCAAGTATCCTTTGACATGAGATCTCCAAAGTACACTGAGTATCAACTGTCGTCCTTTAATGCCATTCCTTGTTGACTCGGAGAGTTGACTCGTAGGGTGGTACTTGAGTTCGACATGAGCTACTCGAGCGTAGTTGAGTGATCAATAAAGGATTCGTCACTTCTCATAGTAGAAGAAGATATCTTACAGCCTCTTGAGGAAATCGTTATTCCAGGAATCTCTGGCCAGAGTGATCGTACCAGTGGAAGAGTCTCATAAGATACGTAATTGGGAATAACGGATTTCGGGAACAAGAACTAATAAATTCGGGCTAGACATGACTTAGTCATTTTAGTGAGAGTTGACACATAGTCCATACTCATAACCGAATGAGATATGTTATGACGAAAGGATGAATTGCACGGTAACTGTTTATGGAAAGGTATCGTTCTAACCACGGACAATTCTGGGCACTTGGGTGGTCATGATGCATTGCTAGGTGCCAATCTTGATCTACTCGGAATCAATTAGTTGATTGGTGAATCAAGGATTAAATCAAAAGGTTTAATTTAATCTAATCCTAATTCAATTAGGATTATAATTCATTCCGGGTTGCCAATGTGTTCGGATACCTAATGGGTCACACACTTAAGCAACTCGATGTACAGTGTAAAATGGCTATTCAATAGGATTTAATATGTTAACATGAGTTTAATGGTGATAAAATAAAATAAAGGCTCATTTATTTTATTATGATCAATTTAATTTAATTGGATTAAATTAAAATTGAGCCTAAAACTAATGGGTTAGGATAATTCCTAATGGGCTTAGATTGGGGTTTTATTTTATTTGCCCAATAGAAAGATTAGATTGTCTATAAATACCTATATGATGAGGTAGCAATGTTTTTCTCTCTTAGAACAAAAGAAAAGATAAATTGGGGCAAAACAAGAAACTCTCAATATCACCACATAGCCAACCACCTTGACTAGCACATAGGGTGTTCGTTTGGTTATCGCCATCTCCAATTGGGTTTTTGAACATTGTGTTGCTGTGTGGATACCTTAGAGGCAATTCTACACTTGGATCGCTAGTGGATTAGATCATACGAGAAGGGAAGGAGCCGCCAACGAAGGTATGGTTTCAATTAAACACCCTATGTATGTTTAATTGTTTTGGTTTTAAACTAATCTAGAGTGATCCGATTTGGGTTTTTTATTTTTGTTTGCTGTAAATTTTTGTTTTTCCGCTGTGCTATGATGTATGAGATGCATACAAAAACCCAACAGATGGAACTCGTAATGATCCGCGAATGTAGAGGAGGATCGAGAGGCTACTATGGCTAGGTTCTTGGCTGGTTTGAACCCGGAAATTGCTAATTTGGTAGAATTGCAGCATTATGTGGAGTTGGAAGATATGGTGCACATGGCTATCAAGATCGAGAACCAACTCAAGAGGAGAGGTAGCAATACACGGCAAAACCCTAGCTCGAGTTCATCGTGGAGGTCGAATATTATGAGGAAAGAGGAGAAGCAAGCCACGACCAAGCCCAAAATTGAGCAAAAGCAAGAAACGACCAGCCATGGAAATCAAGGTAAAATAGATTCTACCACCACTCGAAATCGTGACATTAAGTGTTTTAAATACCAAGGCAAGGGTCACATAGCAAGCCAATGTCCAAACAAAAGAGTTATAATATTACAAGAGGATGGTGAGATTGAATCGGATGATGAAGATGACATCGAGTCTATGCCACCATTGGAGGATGTGAATGATGGGGAATATGTTGTCCAAGGTGAATTGTTGGTTGCAAGGAGGGCTCTAAGTGTGCAAGTCAAAGAAGACGATAAGGTGCAGCGGGAAAACATCTTTCATACTAGGTGTCATGTTCAAAACATGGTATGTAGTATGATTATTGATGATGGTAGTTGTACTAATGTTGCAAGCACTACTTTGGTGAAGAAATTGGGGCTCCCAACACTTAAGCATCCACGACCATACAAGTTACAATGGTTGAATGATAGTGGCGAAGTGAAAGTAAACAAACAAGTGTTAGTTTCTTTTCGGATCGATAAATATGAAGATACGGTGTTGTGTGATATTGTACCGATGCAAGCTGGACACTTGTTGTTAGGACGACCATGGCAATTTGATAGGCGTGTGAAGCATGATGGATTCTCCAACAAATACTCTTTTGTACTCAATCAAAGACCAATCACTCTTGTTCCAATGACACCAAAACAGGTTTATGAAGACCAAGTGAGATTGCAAAAAGAGAGTAAAAATCAGATGGAGGCCGAGAAAAATGAGAGAGAAAAAGAAAAGAAAGATTTGGCCTTTAAGAGAAAATTAGAGAGAAAATAAAAAAAATTTCTATACAAGAGCGAGTGACATAAAAAGAGTGTTGTTTTCAAATCAGTTATTGATTGTGCTTTTGTACAAAGAAGTGTTTTTATACACTAACGAACTTGACCCCGCTTTACCTAGTTCTATTGTTTCTCTTTTGTAGGTTTATGAGGATGTTTTCCCCGAGGAAACACCACATGGTTTACCACCAATTCGAGGGATAGAACATCAAATTGATTTTGTACCAGGTGCAACCATTCCAAACCGACCAGCCTATAGGAGTAACCCCGAGGAGACAAAGGAGCTACAAAGGCAGGTTAATAAATTGATGGAAAAGGGGTACGTGAGAGAAAGCATAAGTCCTTGTGCAGTTCCGGTTTTACTAGTTCCTAAGAAGGATGGGACATGAAGGATGTGCGTTGATTGCCGAGCCATCAATAACATAACGATAACATATTGACATCCTATTCCTAGATTAGATGATATGCTTGATGAATTGCATGGATATTGTGTTTTTACAAAGATTGATCTTAAAAGTGGATATCATCAAATTAGAATGAGAGAAGGAGACGAATGGAAAACTGCTTTTAAAACAAAATATGATTTATATGAATGGTTAGTTATGCCTTTTGGATTAACTAATGCACCAAGTACTTTCATGAGATTAATAAACCATGTTTTGCGTGCTTTCATAGGCAGATTTGTTGTGGTTTATTTTGATGATATTCTGATTTATAGCAAAAACTTGGATGATCATGCTGAATATTTAAAACTTGTTTTAGATGTTTTAAGAAAAGAAAAGTTGTTTGCTAACCTTAAGAAGTGTACCTTTTATACGGATAAACTTGTGTTTCTTGGATTTGTTGTGAGTGCACAAGGTATACAAGTTGATGAGGAGAAGGTACGTGCAATTCAAGAGTGGCTGAGTCCCACAAGTGTAGGTAGTGTTCGTAGTTTTCATGGATTCGCTAGTTTTTACAAAAAGTTCATGAAAAACTTTAGCAGCATCACCGCACCGCTTACCGAAGTCATCAAGAAGAATGTTGGATTCAAGTGGGGTGACAAGCAAGAGAAGGCATTCCAATTGATCAAGGAAAAATTAACTCATGCTCCTTTACTTGTTTTGCCTGATTTTACTAAAACATTTAAAATTGAATGTGATGCTTCAGGTATTGGCATAGGCGCAGTCCTTATGCAAGGAGGAAGGCCAATTGCGTACTTTAGTGAGAAACTAAGTGAGGCAACCCTAAACTACCCTACTTATGACAAGGAATTGTATGCATTGGTTCGCGCTTTAGAGACATGGCAGCACTACCTATGGCCTAAGGAATTCGTGATTCACACTGATCATGAGTCCTTAAAGCATCTGAAAGGCCAACACAAGCTAAACAAGAGACATGCACGATGGGTGGAATTCATCGAGACGTTTCCATACGTGATTCGGTACAAACAAGGTAAGGAAAACATCATGGCGGATGCACTCTCTCGCAAGTATGTATTACTTTCCACTCTTGATGTGAAGTTGCTTGGTTTTGAACACATCAAAGAACTATATCCATTAGACCATGATTTTAGTGATGTGTATCAATCTTGTGAGAAATCTGCATTTGGGAAGTTCTTTAGGCATGATGATTATTTGTTTGGGGAAATTAAGTATGTGTGCCTAATTGCTCATTACGAGATTTATTAGTGAGGGAATCACATGGGGGAGGTTTAATGGGACACTTTGGAGTTGCTAAAACCTTAGCTGTTTTGCAAGAACACTTCTATTGGCCACATATGAAAAGGGATGTTGAGAGGATTTGTGGTAGATGTGTTACATGTAGGCAAGTAAAATCTCGAGTGTAACCCCATGGTTTATACACACCACTACTCATTCCTAATGAACCTTGGATTGATATCTCGATGGACTTTGTGTTAGGTTTGCCTAGGTCTAAAGGTGGTAAAGATTCAATTTTTTTGGTTGTGGATAGATTTTCTAAGATGACACATTTTATTCCATGTCACAAAACTGATGATGCTTCACATGTTGCTGAATTATTCTTTAGAGAGATTGTGAGATTGCATGGTATGCCTAGGACAATTGTTTCGGATAGAGATACTAAGTTCTTAAGTTACTTTTGGAAGACCTTGTGGGGCAAGTTAGGAACTAAATTATTGTTTTCTACTACTTGTCACCCTCAAACTGATGGTCAAACCGAAGTAGTAAATAAGACTTTGTCTACTTTGTTAAGGGTTATTATTAAAAAGAACATCAAAACGTGGGAAGAGTGTTTACCACATGTTGAGTTTGCTTATAATCGTACTGTTCATTCCGCAACTAAGTTTTCACCATTTGAAATTATTTATGGTTTTAATCCTTTAACTCCATTGGATTTAACACCATTACCTATGT
The DNA here is from genome assembly GCA_019925255.1 of Litchi chinensis. Classification (NCBI taxonomy): domain Eukaryota; kingdom Viridiplantae; phylum Streptophyta; class Magnoliopsida; order Sapindales; family Sapindaceae; genus Litchi; species Litchi chinensis. The sequence goes on from CM034468.1 coordinate 19,625,944, forward strand.
CTGAACATGTTAACTTAGATGGAAAGAAAAATGCTGAATTTGTTAAGCAGATACATGAGAAAGCAAGACTTAACATTGAGAGAAGAACGAAGCAATATACAAAACAAGCTAACAAAGGGCAGCACAAGTTGATTTTTGAACCTGGAGATTGGGTTTGATTGCATATGAGGAAAGAAAGATTCCCGGCACAAAGACGGTCTAAGCTGCTTCCGAGAGGAGATGGGCCTTTTCAAGTCCTTGAACGCATCAATGATAATGCATACAAATTAGATTTGCCAGGTGAGTACAATGTTAGTGCTACTTTCAATGTTATTGATTTAACTCCTTTTGATGTAGGTGAAGATTTGAGGACAAATCCTTTTCAAGAGAGGGGGAATGATGAGAACAAAGAAGCATCACCAAAAGATCCATTGCATGTTCCAGTTGGGCCAATTACAAGGGCAAGGGCTAAGAAATTCAAAGAAGCACTTAATGGATTGATTCAAGAGATTTGGGCTGATTCTAAAATGGTGAATTCCAAGATGGGCCCAAAAGAAGATCAAGGCCTAATCAATTTAATTAAAGTAATTGGTGGGGCTAATTCTAGTTAATTGCTTACTAATCAAGACTTTCCAATATGGAACAGATTCTTGATCATCAAGACTTTCCAATATGGAGTTGATTTTCTTGCCAATTTTGTCAAGACAATTAGTTGTCAATTTTTAGTTATTTATTTTGCTAATTGTAAGGGCTTAATTGCCTAATTAATTGTTTCCCTTTTTATTTAGTATTTTGAACTATATAAATCAATGTAACCCTAAAGGGGAATTCAGTTGATGATTAATAATATTAGTGAGAGTATTCTTTTTGGTTATTCATAGAACTTTTCGAACTTATCAGGATTTTCCTGTGGCGTTCATCATAGACTTATCAATCAATTCTTCCATCTTTGATTGTGGCGTCTTCACTATACCAAGGTTCTTGCTTCCATATAAGCAACGGGTTGAGGTTTTCCATACAAATCTAATTCTAGACGATCTTGGATCCTTACTTGATTCAAGGGTTTCGTCAATTCTTGGCGTGGTTTGTATTAGTGGCCCCGGAAGGCTCCTAACTTACTTGTCTCATCGAATGCATAATTTCAAGGCGTTTGAGGCACATGGACCTTGTCCAATTCTATTTAGAGTTGTCGTGCAGCACCATGCTGCACTTTTGTTGATTTTGCACTTATATTCCCTTTACTGTAGTTTGGCGACCCCAGAAGGCTCCTAACTTGCTTGTCTGATCAAATACACAATTTCAAAATGTTTGAGGCATAAGGCACTCATCTAATTATATTCAAAGTTGTAGTGCTGCACTTTTACCGATTTTACACACATATTCCCCTTTGTTTGGTTTGGTGGCCTCGGAAGACTCAACACCTTCTTGTCTGATCAAATACACCATTTCAAGTCATTTAAGGCACATGACACTTGTCTAATTTTATTCAGAGTTGTCGTACTGCACCATACTATACTTTTGCCAAATTTTCACCCATATTCCCTTTATTGTGATTTGGTGGTCCCGAAAAGCTCCTAACGTGCTTGTCTCATCAAATAACAACTTCAAGTCATTTGAGGCACATGGCCCTTGTCTAATTCTATTCAGAGTTGGCGTACAACACCGTGCTACACTTTTATCGATTTTGTACCCATATTCCCTTTATTGTGGTTTGGAAGCCTCGATTGCTTGTCTTATCAAATACACTATTTCAAGGTGTTTGAGGTACAAGACACTCGTCTAATTCTATTCAGAGTTACCGTGCCGTATCGAGCTGTGCTTTTGCCGATTTTACACCCATATTCCCTTTATTGTGATTTGGTGGTCCCTGAAGATTCCTAACTTGCTTGTCACATCAAATACACCATTTCAAGGCATTTGAGGCACAAGGAACTCGTCTAATTCTATTCAGAGTTACCATGCTATACTGTGCTACGTCATTCTCTTTATTGTGGTTTGCTAGCGCCGGAAGGCTCCTAACTTACTTGTCTCATAAAATACACCATTTCAAGGCATTTAAGGCACATGGCCCTTGTCTAATTTTATTCAGAGTTGATGTGCAGTACCATGCTACACTTTTACCGATTTTGCACCTATATTCCCTTTATTGTGGTTTGGCGGTCCCGGAAGGCTCTTAACTTGTTTGTCTCATCAAATACACCATTTGAAGGCGTTTGAGGAGCAAGGAACTCGTCTAATTCTATTCAGAGTTGTCGTGCTGCACCGTGCTGCAGTTTTGCCAATTTTGCTCCCATATTCCCTTTATTGTGGTTTGGTGGCCCTACAAGGCTCCTAACTTGCTTGTCTCATCAAATACACCATTTCAAGGCGTTTGAGGCAAATGACCCTTATCTAATTTTATTCAAAGTTGTCGTGCCGCACCAGACTGCTTTTGCCGATTTTGCACTCATATTCTCTTTATTTTCGTTTGGTAGCCCTATAAGGCTTTTAATTTGCTTGTCTCATCAAATACACCATTTGAAAGCGTTTGAGATGCAAGGAACTCATCTAATTCTATTTGGAGTTGTCGTGCTGCACCGTGCTACAGTTTTGCCGATTTTGCTCCTACATTCCCTTTATTGTGGTTTGATAACCCCGGAAGGCTCCTAACTTGCTTATTTCATCAAATACATCATTTCAAGGCGTTTGAGGCAGATGGACCTTATCTAATTCTATTCAGAGTTGTCGTGCCGCACCGGACTGCTTTTGCCGATTTTGCACTCATATTCCCTTTATTTTAATTTGGTGGCCCTGAAAAGTTCCTAACTTGCTTGTCTCATCAAATACACCATTTCAAGTCGTTTGAGGCACAAGACACTCATCTAATTCTATTTAGAGTTGTCGTGCTGCACTTTTGCCGATTTTGCACCAAAATACCCTTTATTTGGTTTGGTGGCCTCAAAAGGCTCAACACTCGTCTAATACACCATTTCAAGTCGTTTGAGGCACATGACACTTGTCTAATTCTATTCAGAGTTGCCATACTGCACCATGCTGTACTTTTGCCAAATTTTCAACCATATTCCCTTTAATGTGATTTGGTGGCCCCAAAAAGCTCCTAACATGCTTGTCTCATCAAATATACAATTTCTAGTTATTTGAGGCACATGACACTTGTCTAATTCTATTTAGAGTTGTCGTGCTGCACTTTTGCCGATTTTGCTCTCATATTACCTTTATTATGGTTTGCTGACCCCGGAAGGCTCCTAACTTACTTCTTTCATTAAATACACCATTTCAAGGCGATTTAGACACAAGGACTTGTCTAATTGTATTCAAAGTTGTTGTGCAGTACCGTGCTATACTTTTACCGATTTTGCACCCACATTCTCTTTGTTCTGATCTAGTCGCCCCGAAAGGCAACTAACTTTCTTGTCTCATCAAATACACCATTTCAAGGTATTTAAGGCACCAAGCACTCGTCTAATTCTATTCAGAGTTACAGTGCAGTACTGTACTACACTTTTGCTGATTTTGTTCCTATATTCCCTTTATTGCGGTTTGGTGGCTTTAGAAGGTTCCTATATACTATTTCAAGGCATTTGAGGCACCTGGCCCTTGTCTAATTCTATTAAGAGTTGTTGTGTGGCACCGTGCTACACTTTTGCTGATTTTGCATCCTTATTCTTTTTATTGAGATTTCGTGACCTGGAAAGGCTCCTAACTTGCTTGTCTCATCAAATATACTATTTCAAGGTGTTTAAGGCATAAGCCACTCATCTAATTCTATACAGAATTACCATGCAGTACTGAGCTGTGCTTTTACTGATTTTGCACCCATATTCCCTTTATTGTGGTTTGGTGGCCCTGGATGGCTCCTAACTTGCTTGTCATATCAAATACATCATTTCAAGGTGTTTGAGGTACAAGGAACTTATCTAATTCTATTATAAGTTGTCGTGTCGTATCGTGCTGCACTTTTGCCGATTTTGCTCTCACGTTCCCTTTATTGTGGTTTGGTGGCCCTGAAAGGCTCCTAACTTACTTGTCTCATCCAATACACCATTTTAAGACATTTGAGGCACATGACCCTTGTCTAATTCTATTCAAAGTTGCCGTGCAGAACCAGGCTACACTTTTACCGATTTTGCACCCATATTCCCTTTATTATAGTTTGGTGACCTCGAAAGGCTCCTAACTTGCTAGTCTGATCAAATACACCATTTCAATATGTTTGAGGCATGAGGCACTCGTCTAATTCTATTCAAAGTTGTCGTGTTGCACTTTTACCGATTTTGCACCCATGTTCCTTTTATTTGGTTTGGTGGCCTCGAAAGGCTCAACACTTGCTTGTCTCATCAAATACATCATTTCAAGTCGTTTGAGGCACGTGACACTTGTCGAATTCTATTAAGAGTTGGCGTACTACACCAAGTTATACTTTTGCCAATTTTTCAACCATATTCCCTTTATCGTGATTTGGTAGCCCCGGAAAGCTCCAAACTTGCTTGTCCCATCAAATAAACCATTTCAAGGCGTTTGAGGCACATATCCCTTGTCTAATTCTATTCAAAGTTGTCGTGCAGCACCATGCTGCACTTTTGCCGATTTTGTACCCATATTCCCTTTATTATGGTTTTGTGGCCCAGAAGGCTCCATAATTACTTGTCTCATCAAATACATTATTTCAAGTCGTTTGAGGCACATGACCCCTGTCTAATTCTATTCAAAGTTGCTGTGCAAAACTGTGCTGCACTTCTGCCGATTTTGCACCCATATTCCCCTTATTGTGGTTTGGTAGCCTCGGAAGGCTCCTAACTTACTTGTCTCATCAAATACACCATTTCAACGTGTTTGAGGCACAAGGCACTCGTCTAATTCCATTCAAAGTTACCATGCAGTATCGTGCTGCACAATTTTACCGATTTTGCCCTCATATTCCGTTTATTGGGGTTTGGTAGTCCCGGAAGGCTCCTAACTTACTTGTCTCATCAAATACACAATTTCAAGTCGCTTGAAGCAAATGTCACTCGTCCAATTCCATTTAGAGCTACCGTACAGCACCGTGCTGCACTTTTACCGATTTTGCTCTCATATTTCCTTATTGTGATTTGGCGGCCGCGAAAACTCCACACTTTGCTTGCCTCATCAAATACACCATTTCAAGTTGTTTGAGGCACATGGTACTTGCCTAATTCTATTCAGAGTTGTCGTGTAGCATCATGTTGTACTTTTGTCGATTTTGCACTCATATTCCCTTTGTTGTGATTTGGTGGCTTCGAAGGCTCCTAACTTGCTTGTCTCAACAAATATACCATTTTAAGTCGTTTTAGGCACATTGCACTGGTCTATTTCTATTCAGAGTTGCCATGCAGCACCGTACTTTTGCCGATTTTACTCCTATATATTACCTTTATTGTAGTTTGGTGCTCCCGGAAGGCTCCTAACTTATTTGTCTCATAAAATACGTAATTTCAAGGCGATTGAGGCTCATGGCACTTGTTCACAAGCCCTTCTCATTACTAGGCCTATCGACCGTCTCACAGTAACCCTTCAGGGGATATCTGATCCAACTGAAAAATTCCCGTAAAGCTACGCCATTTACTTTTCAAAACTTTCTTTCTAAATGCAGAAACATAGTGAAATTTTTCATTTTCTTTTCTTATTATTTCCAACATTCACAAAACGAATTTATAAAAATTTGGACAGCATAACGGCTATTTTCCAAACATGTGACCCTGCAAATTTTAAAATTTAACACTTCTATGACAAACAGTTCTCCACTACTAGGCCTCAAGTCCTCAATTCATTTTCTATAGTCCAACCACAAACAATTATTCAAATGGAAATTGATGATTAGCGGATCATTTTTATTAAACACAACAATATAATTTTCCTTTACCAAAATTTATTATGATGCATGACATACAATTTAAAATGTGAACTTATGCAGTGATATCTTTACGTCAGGCCAATTACACGTCCGACGGAGCTTTTTTTAGTTGACGGCTCATACCTACACCTGGGGAGAATTTTTAAAAAACACAATGGAAACAAATTGGTGAGTATAAAACTCAGTGAGAGTTTTAGTTTAATAAAACTAAAGAAAAACAGTTGTATTTTTTTTTTTTTTTAATACTTTATCAAAACTTGTTTTAAAACTGTTTTCAAATTCATTCTCAGTCTTTTTCTTAAACTTTCATCATTTTCTTGCCTTAATGGTAACCCAGGGAAACTACTCCTGTCGTGGCAGTATAAACTCTCTCGCTTGCCACTAGGAATTAAGGAATCTGCTCTGTGTAGTCGCCGACACGTAAACTCTGGGCACACATTACCCTTTCATAATCGGTCCGATCTATACTACTCTTATGCGTGCAGAGGATGACTTAACTGACTCTCTCTTTTAGGAGTCGTCCAGACTCCACTCTCGGTTAGTGATTCCCTCACATCTACCGTACATACATAGGATACTCAACTGGACACTTAACTGGGGCTAGGATAAACCATAGGTGTCTAAAATTCTTTTTCCCAAAATACTAAAAATTTTCTTTTCTTTTAACAAAAGGCTTGAGATTAAAATCTCATGTATATATATATGATGCGAACCCCATATATAACGATACAACACCTACAAGCAAATTGAAACACAACCCCAAGAAAAATTAAAACAGGTTTATAAAATAAAAATTTTGATCCATTGATTATATGTCAATCAAGAACCAAAGTTATAAAAAACTTTGACCCATTGATTAGAACTCAATCAAGAACCAAAATTATAAAATAAGGATATTGACGCCACTCCCAAGATATAGATGAGAATGTGAGAGATAAGTCATGGTTTGATCGCCACAAGCAAAGCTTGATAAGATCACATGTTCAACAATGAACAAAAGAGAAACAAGTCTTTATTCTTTTCATTCAAGAAGTTGGCTACATCATCATTCCCGCTTTCCTCAAAACGATTTGTCCTCAAATCGTGTTCCATCTAATTATCTGAAGACTCAATTGAAAACCTGAAAAGAATATTAGAGAAAACTTCATACTCCCTCACGTGTTTCACTCCAATCACTCATGTGTTTATCACTCGTCACTCTTGAAATAATCACCTTGACTAATCTCAACAAAAAAATAACACACATTCATGAAAGGAAATATTGGGACAACAAAGACATTCAAGAAGCAATAAATGCACGAAAATGAATTAATTATGGTTAAAGTGAGAAACAAAGGGAAATAATATGATTTCAAGGAAGTAAATTAGGAAGGAAATAAAATTGGCCCCCTTGATTTAAGTAAGACCAGAATGGAAAGAAATAAATTTGATTTCTTTATTCAAGCAAGCATAAAATAGGAAGTAAATAAAATTGGTTCCTTTATGAAATTGACTTTTTTAATTCAGACCAGACATAAAAGGAATGATACAAAATTTATTTCTCTAATTTATGCTAGATCACAAAAGGAAAGAAATGAGATTATTTTAAATGCTTTTTTTATATGCAAGATGCCTAATTAGAAAGAAAATAAAGTTTCAATTTCCTCCAATTAAGATTTTCTTTCTTTCTTTTCGTCTTTTCTTTTCTTTTTCTTTTTTCTTTTTGCTGTTTTTCTTTGGTTTTTTTTTTCTTTATTTTTTTCTTCTGTTTTTTTTTTTGCTCTCTTTTTTTTTTCTTCTGTTTTTTTTTTTTTTTCTTTCTTTTTTTCTAGTTTCTTTTTTTTTTTAAACTAGAGATCACACACAATGTAGAATATTGTAACTTGCAAATCAAGTTGAAAGACAAACGCACAAGAAAAAGTGATGTGAACAGTAACAAAAGAACAAGAAAAATATGACAATAGAAATATGATGTTATACGGAAAGAAAATGAACAAATCTGATTTTTTTTTTTTTTAAAAAAAACAAATAAATTAGATAACCAAACCTGAATTAATTCCCAAAGCTCTAATACCAACTGATGCGAACCCCGTATATAAGAATACAACACCCATAAGCAAATTGAAACACAACTCCAAGAAATATTAAAACAGGTTTATAAAATAACAAATTTTGACCCATTGATTATATGTTAATCAATAACCAAAGTTATAAAGAACTTTGACTCATTGATTAGAATTCAATCAAGAACTAAAATTATAAAATAATGATATTGACGTCACTCCCAAGATATAAATGAGAAGGTGAGAAATAAGTCATGGTTTGATCGCCACAAGCAAAACTTGGTAAGATCACATGTTCAACAATGAACAAAAGAGAAACAAGTCTCTATTCTTTTCATTCAAGAAGTTGGCTACATCATCAATATATAAACATATATATATTTTTTTTCTAAGGTCAAAGCCTAACTTCAAAGCTACTTTAGCATATCGAATTCTTGTATATAATTACTCAAATAAAATAAATTGCTTTCTTACTAAAAGAGTTAACATGCTAAAGTTTAAATAATTCAAAATTATAAATTTAGTAACTAAAATAACAATGATTACTTGAACAAATATAAATGGAGTATTTAAACAACACTTTAAATGATATTCATTATAACTCAATAAATCTCATAAACACTTTAAATAAAAATATAACTACTCACCATTAACTCACACTCGGATACTAATCCGTCTTTCCTTACTTCCGCTTTATCCATACATATCACATTCTAATTTTTAGTAATTTCGCAACTAACCTCGAATCACACCCAATTCAATTATAGTATATTTCACTAATGCATCAATGGTCATTCCAAGTTAATCTATTATCAAAGTAGATTATAAAATCCTTCACATCCTTCAAAAATAATTTCATAACATTTTAATACACAAATAATAAAAGCAAGACAACTTATAAACTACCACTTTTATTCAATTTTATAGCATCAAAACAGCCCCTAGATGTCACTCAAAACAGCCCATATCAACAAGACAGCTTATTACATCCATTCAAGACAACATCTAACATCAAAACAGCTCATGATAATCATTCAAGATAGCAATTAACACTAAAACAGCTCTTGAATATCATCCCAAACAACACATAACACTAAAACAACTCTTGAATGAAGTAAATACAATTCAATACACTAAATAAAAGAATCATCACAGCTTGTGCACCAAGATATCTCTACACAATTCAGCACTACATTCCTTTTTCTTTTCTTTCCAAAATCATCTCAAATCAACACTATATCTCGTATCATCATCTTCCAAATACTAACATTCATTCAATTACATAAATTTTCCTAAATTAACCACTTACTAATATAGATTACAACTAATCCATTTTCTTCATTTCAAGATCAAAATTCACAAATAAAAGCACCAACAAACCATTAATTGATCAACTAAAACCTTAAAACAAAAATTAATCAAATTCCATCAACTTTAACATAATCAAACCCTAACTCACCTCACTAGAATAGCTTGACCCAAACTCCTTGATCATTTCTTTCACTCTCAAGCTCAATTTAATGATGATCTAACTCCATTTATGCCATAAAATTCATCAAAGAACTCATTAATCAACTATAAAAAATTACCCATAAAACTAGTCATGGATTCATCAACTTACTTAGTACTTCTCATCAATTGTTCTTGAGATTTATTGATGGATTAGAGGGAGAGAAGGATGGATGAGCATCTTGGGATCTCTTCTTCTTTTTCTCCTTCTCCTTCTTCTCCTTCACGGCCATCAGTTTTTCTTCTTCTTCCGGTTCTGCTCTTGGTTTTGGGTCTACTATTTTTTTTTTTTTCACGGTTCTGCTTGCTTCAGCCGAATGCTTTACTTGGTCCAGTTCTCATGCTCTTCACTTTATATACTAATCCCCTACAAATGTCAAACTTGCCCATCAACTAACTTAAAAATCACACAAATGCCACTAGTTATAAATACTCTCATTTAATTGGTTACACAATTCATCTCATTAATTTCCAACTACATGCCTTCAACTTTAATTAAATTTCAACTAATGACTCTTCCTTTTTGACTTAAAAATGTCACATCATTGGTTAATCAAACTTCATATGGATCGTGCTTCTTGAATCCTTACATTTTCGTACAACCTATATGAATTCATTAAACTTAAAATTTAATCCTCATTTAACACTAATAAATTCCAAAAATATTCTATGACCATCCTATCACCAAATTGATAATGCAATACTCTAATTGGGTGTCTTAACCTTCAATTCCATGCTTTAAAAAAAATTCAATTGGGTTTAAATTCACTAAATTCTCAACGTTTCCAACGAAGGTATTTTTATCGATAAATATTCGAAACCTTTAAAATCCACTTAAACGAACTCATTTTTACTCCGTTTCAGTTTTTAATAATTCTAATTCCTATTCCGGGGCTTATGATGTTCTGAGATCCATTTTTTGAAAATCACTATTCACACAGACACTATTCATCGAAAAAATTTTATCTTACGAAACTTGAGGAAATTTTCTATTTCTCAAAAATCCCTATTCACTCGAAAACACTACTCGTTTGAAAATACTTGACAGGACCCAAACCAGACCTTTACTAAGCTCTTGTCTGGAGGATCCCGCCGGGCACTTCAACGGACTTCCTGAACCCGAAACTTTCTTAGCCGGTTTACTCGTTTAAACTTAAAAATTTAGTTTTTCTTTAAAATAGTTGGGAGTGATAAAATTTTTCGCAATTTCATTTAAAACTATTTTTGAAGAATTTTGGCAGTATAACGGTTGCATTTTTGACAATCCCAAATTTTACCTGCAAGGAAATTACACTTCGACTATAATTTCATTTCCTCCAAACTTCTTTATCCACAAACATGCATTACAATCACTTCATTTCCAATATCCATGCATTTTTCACATGCAAATCAAATATATATCAAGTCATATATGTATATTGTGTGCATGATGTGATAAGGTGTTTCAAGTGGAAGTGTTTCAACTATATATACTGTAAACCCCTAGTCTCGATCTATAACCTCCCAGTGTTAAAAGATGGATTAGAGAGGTAAAATAAATCTCTACATTAGATTAATTGAATTTCATGGCGTTAGAGATTTATCAATTTAAGATTGACGACGAAATTCGTCAACTATAAAATTTTAAGTAACATTACAATAAAATCAAGTTAGTATTAAGCTAAATCGATTCATTGATTTCGTGAACACCATTCTAGAGTTTCACAACAATCAAATTAGCAAGAAAAAGATCAATAAAGAGTAAAATAACTCATCCGCAAAGAAGAGACAAATTAAAGGAAATAAAATTTTGAGTGCACGATTAAGAAAATTTGTACATTAGTTGTTCATAAGTAATGGACAATTATTAAGCGATTAAATAAGAGATTGATGATAATCAAAATAAATCAAGGGACAAACTTGATATTCTATAGAACATTAATGAGATATATAAACAAGACACTTAGAAGCAAAATGGACAAGTGAAGAAAAAAAAGCTACCAAAAAAAATCAAAAACAAAAGTGATTCCCGTATAGAGTAGAGGAGGAGAGAAAATTATGGTCAAGCAAGTTAAAAATGAGAATTAAGTGTCATTTTTATGAAGACTAATTATATATCAAACACTTAGCAAGATTTCAGCAAGAAAAGATGAAAATAGGTGAGAAACAAAGAAGAAAACAGTAGCAAATAAAATTAGGTGAGAAACAACTCAAGGAAGGGTAGCTGTGAGAAGTAGAAAGAAATAGAGGGGTTTGACACGAAATTAAAAAGAGATGGGGTAAGGATGCAATTAGGAGAAGTGTTATTAGTATATAAATATAACACTTGGCTGAAATTTTTCAGCAAACAATAGTCATTTTCATGCATCCAACCAGCTGAAACCGTGAACCACCAGAAACAAAGCAGCAAACGTGCAACTGCAGGGCAGAAACGGCAGCAAGGAAAAGTGGAAGAAGACAGCCCCTTTCCAGCCCATCCAAGCCTCAATCCTCCTCTTTAAACCCTTTCCCAAGTCCCTCTCAACTCTGTAAGTCAAGAACCAAGTAAGAAATTAGCTCACTCTTCCTTTTCTTTGCTGAAAATTCAGTAGAGATGCTGAAATTGTTTTTGTAGAATTTTGTTGTGTGTTGTTGGAGATTTTGCACTAAAAATGGTGTCAAAACCTAAGTGATTGTTATAGAACCTTAGAGGATATGTTGTTGGGTGTAAATGGTAGCTTAGGGTTGTATTTATGGGCTATTATAGGCTTGAGAACCATAGAAACGAAAATCTATTTTCTCACACACCAACTAGTTGATGAAATGTGTGAGTGAAGTTTGAACATTTAAATGACCAAGTTAGGTTTATGTGTGTATTAGAGACTTCAAGAGCAGTAAATAAGCTCTGAAATTAAGAGGTTTTGAACCCAAGTTTGTGTAAACTCCTGGCTCCGACTTCTAAAGTTCCAACGTTAGAAATTAAGTTAGAGAGATAATATAACTCTCTACGTTTAATTGATTTAATTTCATAGCCTCCGAAATTTATTCATTTAGAATACGACGAAATTCGTCATATTAAAAAGTTTAGTAACGTCCCAATGAAAATCCAAGTTAGGAGATCTAAGATTTTAGTTAAGGATAATCAAATTAAAAATTTGATTAAAGAGAGAGCCAAGTGGTCAATAAGACACGCTTGACGTCTTAAAATAAATTCTAGCGGGACGAAAATTAATCGAATGGAAGTGAAATAGACAAGGGAGAATAATGAGGGGTAATCGTGAAAGAGCACCAAGAAGATGATGGGGGAAATGAAATTAATAAGATAATGGGGCATGATGTAATTAATAGAAGCTTGACTAATATATAAACTAGACTTAGGCTAAAATTTCTTTCAGCAAAAACAAGTGCAGCCCGTCGAGAGAGGAATCGAGAGAGTGAGAGAGAAAGAGAGCAGTGACTATTGGTGTGAACCAAGGAAGAGAGAACCAGAAGAAAGAAGAAGAAGCCAAGTGAAGAAGGAAGTGATCAGCAGCAGAAGAGGGCGAGAAAGTTGCAGGTAGAGGAATATAAT
>CM034468.1:19639374-19649808 GCA_019925255.1 Litchi chinensis
TTTGCACTCATATTTCGTTTACTGTGGTTAGGTGACATCGGAAGGCTCCTAATTTGCTCGTCTCATCATATACACCATTTCGAGAGGTTTGGTACCCAACGGCCCGTCTAGTTCTAGTTTTAGCGTTGTCGTTATGCACCGTGCATCACTTTAGCCGATTTGACACTCATATTCCGTTTACTGTGGTTAGGTGACACCGGAAGGTCCTAATTTGCTCGTCTCATCATATACACCATTTCGAGAGGTTTGGTGCCCAACGGCCCCGTCCTAGTTCGTTTAGAGTTGCCGTTATGCACCGTGCATCACTTTAGCCGATTTTGACTCATATTCCGTTTACTGTGGTTAGGTGACACCGGAAGGCTCCTAATTTGCTCGTCTCATCATATACACCATTTCGAGAGGTTTGGTGCCCAACGGCCCCGTCTAGTTTCGTTTAGAGTTGCCGTTATGCACCGTGCATCACTTTAGCCGATTTGCACTCATATTCCGTTTACTGTGGTTAGGTGACACCGGAAGGCTCCTAATTTGCTCGTCTCATCGTATACACCATTTCGAGAGGTTTGGTGCCCAACGACCCCGTCTAGTTTCGTTTAGAGTTGCCGTTATGCACCGTGCATCACTTTAGCCGATTTTGCACTCATATTCCGTTTACTGTGGTTAGGTGACACCGGAAGGCTCCTAATTTGCTCATCTCATCGTATACACCATTTCGAGAGGTTTGGTGCCCAACGACCCCGTCTAGTTTCGTTTAGAGTTGCCGTTATGCACCGTGCATCACTTTAGCCGATTTTGCACTCATATTCCGTTTACTGTGGTTAGGTGACACCGGAAGGCTCCTAATTTGCTCGTCTCATCGTATACACCATTTCGAGAGGTTGGTGGCCAACGGACCCGTCTAGTTTCGTTTAGAGTTGCCGTTATGCACCGTGCATCACTTTAGCCGATTTTGCACTCATATTCCGTTTACTGTGGTTAGGTGACACCGGAAGGCTCCTAATTTGCTCGTCTCATCGTACACCATTTCGAGAGGTTTGGTGCCCAACGACCCCGTCTAGTTTCGTTTAGAGTTGCCGTTATGCACCGTGCATCACTTTAGCCGATTTTGCACTCATATTCCGTTTACTGTGGTTAGGTGACACCGGAAGGCTCCTAATTTGCTCGTCTCATCGTATACACCATTTCGAGAGGTTTGGTGCCCAACGGCCCCGTCTAGTTTCGTTTAGAGTTGCCGTTATGCACCGTGCATCACTTTAGCCGATTTTGCACTCATATTCCGTTTACTGTGGTTAGGTGACACCGGAAGGCTCCTAATTTGCTCGTCTCATCGTATACACCATTTCGAGAGGTTTGGTGCCCAACGACCCCGTCTAGTTTCGTTTAGAGTTGCCGTTATGCACCGTGCATCACTTTAGCCGATTTTGCACTCATATTCCGTTTACTGTGGTTAGGTGACACCGGAAGGCTCCTAATTTGCTCGTCTCATCGTATACACCATTTCGAGAGGTTTGGTGCCCAACGGCCCCGTCTAGTTTCGTTTAGAGTTGCCGTTATGCACCGTGCATCACTTTAGCCGATTTTGCACTCATATTCCGTTTACTGTGGTTAGGTGACACCGGAAGGCTCCTAATTTGCTCGTCTCATCGTATACACCATTTCGAGAGGTTTGGTGCCCAACGGCCCCGTCTAGTTTCGTTTAGAGTTGCCGTTATGCACCGTGCATCACTTTAGCCGATTTTGCACTCATATTCCGTTTACTGTGGTTAGGTGACACCGGAAGGCTCCTAATTTGCTCGTCTCATCGTATACACCATTTCGAGAGGTTTGGTGCCCAACGACCCCGTCTAGTTTCGTTTAGAGTTGCCGTTATGCACCGTGCATCACTTTAGCCGATTTTGCACTCATATTCCGTTTACTGTGGTTAGGTGACACCGGAAGGCTCCTAATTTGCTCGTCTCATCGTATACACCATTTCGAGAGGTTTGGTGCCCAACGACCCCGTCTAGTTTCGTTTAGAGTTGCCGTTATGCACCGTGCATCACTTTAGCCGATTTTGCACTCATATTCCGTTTACTGTGGTTAGGTGACACCGGAAGGCTCCTAATTTGCTCGTCATCGTATACACCATTTCGAGAGGTTTGGTGCCCAACGACCCCGTCTAGTTTCGTTTAGAGTTGCCGTTATGCACCGTGCATCACTTTAGCCGATTTTGCACTCATATTCCGTTTACTGTGGTTAGGTGACACCGGAAGGCTCCTAATTTGCTCGTCTCATCGTATACACCATTTCGAGAGGTTTGGTGCCCAACGACCCCGTCTAGTTTCGTTTAGAGTTGCCGTTATGCACCGTGCATCACTTTAGCCGATTTTGCACTCATATTCCGTTTACTGTGGTTAGGTGACACCGGAAGGCTCCTAATTTGCTCGTCTCATCGTATACACCATTTCGAGAGGTTTGGTGCCCAACGACCCCGTCTAGTTTCGTTTAGAGTTGCCGTTATGCACCGTGCATCACTTTAGCCGATTTTGCACTCATATTCCGTTTACTGTGGTTAGGTGACACCGGAAGGCTCCTAATTTGCTCGTCTCATCGTATACACCATTTCGAGAGGTTTGGTGCCCAACGACCCCGTCTAGTTTCGTTTAGAGTTGCCGTTATGCACCGTGCATCACTTTAGCCGATTTTGCACTCATATTCCGTTTACTGTGGTTAGGTGACACCGGAAGGCTCCTAATTTGCTCGTCTCATCATATACACCATTTCGAGAGGTTTGGTGCCCAACGACCCGTCTAGTTTCGTTTAGAGTTGCCGTTATGCACCGTGCATCACTTTAGCCGATTTTGCACTCATATTCCGTTTACTGTGGTTAGGTGACACCGGAAGGCTCCTAATTTGCTCGTCTCATCGTATACACCATTTCGAGAGGTTTGGTGCCCAACGACCCCGTCTAGTTTCGTTTAGAGTTGCCGTTATGCACCGTGCATCACTTTAGCCGATTTTGCACTCATATTCCGTTTACTGTGGTTAGGTGACACCGGAAGGCTCCTAATTTGCTCGTCTCATCGTATACACCATTTCGAGAGGTTTGGTGCCCAACGACCCCGTCTAGTTTCGTTTAGAGTTGCCGTTATGCACCGTGCATCACTTTAGCCGATTTTGCACTCATATTCCGTTTACTGTGGTTAGGTGACACCGGAAGGCTCCTAATTTGCTCGTCTCATCGTATACACCATTTCGAGAGGTTTGGTGCCCAACGACCCCGTCTAGTTTCGTTTAGAGTTGCCGTTATGCACCGTGCATCACTTTAGCCGATTTTGCACTCATATTCCGTTTACTGTGGTTAGGTGACACCGGAAGGCTCCTAATTTGCTCGTCTCATCGTATACACCATTTCGAGAGGTTTGGTGCCCAACGGCCCCGTCTAGTTTCGTTTAGAGTTGCCGTTATGCACCGTGCATCACTTTAGCCGATTTTGCACTCATATTCCGTTTACTGTGGTTAGGTGACACCGGAAGGCTCCTAATTTGCTCGTCTCATCGTATACACCATTTCGAGAGGTTTGGTGCCCAACGACCCCGTCTAGTTTCGTTTAGAGTTGCCGTTATGCACCGTGCATCACTTTAGCCGATTTTGCACTCATATTCCGTTTACTGTGGTTAGGTGACACCGGAAGGCTCCTAATTTGCTCGTCTCATCGTATACACCATTTCGAGAGGTTTGGTGCCCAACGACCCCGTCTAGTTTCGTTTAGAGTTGCCGTTATGCACCGTGCATCACTTTAGCCGATTTTGCACTCATATTCCGTTTACTGTGGTTAGGTGACACCGGAAGGCTCCTAATTTGCTCGTCTCATCGTATACACCATTTCGAGAGGTTTGGTGCCCAACGACCCCGTCTAGTTTCGTTTAGAGTTGCCGTTATGCACCGTGCATCACTTTAGCCGATTTTGCACTCATATTCCGTTTACTGTGGTTAGGTGACACCGGAAGGCTCCTAATTTGCTCGTCTCATCGTATACACCATTTCGAGAGGTTTGGTGCCCAACGACCCCGTCTAGTTTCGTTTAGAGTTGCCGTTATGCACCGTGCATCACTTTAGCCGATTTTGCACTCATATTCCGTTTACTGTGGTTAGGTGACACCGGAAGGCTCCTAATTTGCTCGTCTCATCGTATACACCATTTCGAGAGGTTTGGTGCCCAACGACCCCGTCTAGTTTCGTTTAGAGTTGCCGTTATGCACCGTGCATCACTTTAGCCGATTTTGCACTCATATTCCGTTTACTGTGGTTAGGTGACACCGGAAGGCTCCTAATTTGCTCGTCTCATCGTATACACCATTTCGAGAGGTTTGGTGCCCAACGACCCGTCTAGTTTCGTTTAGAGTTGCCGTTATGCACCGTGCATCACTTTAGCCGATTTTGCACTCATATTCCGTTTACTGTGGTTAGGTGACACCGGAAGGCTCCTAATTTGCTCGTCTCATCGTATACACCATTTCGAGAGGTTTGGTGCCCAACGACCCCGTCTAGTTTCGTTTAGAGTTGCCGTTATGCACCGTGCATCACTTTAGCCGATTTTGCACTCATATTCCGTTTACTGTGGTTAGGTGACACCGGAAGGCTCCTAATTTGCTCGTCTCATCGTATACACCATTTCGAGAGGTTTGGTGCCCAACGACCCCGTCTAGTTTCGTTTAGAGTTGCCGTTATGCACCGTGCATCACTTTAGCCGATTTTGCACTCATATTCCGTTTACTGTGGTTAGGTGACACCGGAAGGCTCCTAATTTGCTCGTCTCATCGTATACACCATTTCGAGAGGTTTGGTGCCCAACGACCCCGTCTAGTTTCGTTTAGAGTTGCCGTTATGCACCGTGCATCACTTTAGCCGATTTTGCACTCATATTCCGTTTACTGTGGTTAGGTGACACCGGAAGGCTCCTAATTTGCTCGTCTCATCGTATACACCATTTCGAGAGGTTTGGTGCCCAACGACCCCGTCTAGTTTCGTTTAGAGTTGCCGTTATGCACCGTGCATCACTTTAGCCGATTTTGCACTCATATTCCGTTTACTGTGGTTAGGTGACACCGGAAGGCTCCTAATTTGCTCGTCTCATCGTATACACCATTTCGAGAGGTTTGGTGCCCAACGACCCCGTCTAGTTTCGTTTAGAGTTGCCGTTATGCACCGTGCATCACTTTAGCCGATTTTGCACTCATATTCCGTTTACTGTGGTTAGGTGACACCGGAAGGCTCCTAATTTGCTCGTCTCATCGTATACACCATTTCGAGAGGTTTGGTGCCCAACGACCCCGTCTAGTTTCGTTTAGAGTTGCCGTTATGCACCGTGCATCACTTTAGCCGATTTTGCACTCATATTCCGTTTACTGTGGTTAGGTGACACCGGAAGGCTCCTAATTTGCTCGTCTCATCGTATACACCATTTCGAGAGGTTTGGTGCCCAACGACCCCGTCTAGTTTCGTTTAGAGTTGCCGTTATGCACCGTGCATCACTTTAGCCGATTTTGCACTCATATTCCGTTTACTGTGGTTAGGTGACACCGGAAGGCTCCTAATTTGCTCGTCTCATCGTATACACCATTTCGAGAGGTTTGGTGCCCAACGACCCCGTCTAGTTTCGTTTAGAGTTGCCGTTATGCACCGTGCATCACTTTAGCCGATTTTGCACTCATATTCCGTTTACTGTGGTTAGGTGACACCGGAAGGCTCCTAATTTGCTCGTCTCATCGTATACACCATTTCGAGAGGTTTGGTGCCCAACGACCCCGTCTAGTTTCGTTTAGAGTTGCCGTTATGCACCGTGCATCACTTTAGCCGATTTTGCACTCATATTCCGTTTACTGTGGTTAGGTGACACCGGAAGGCTCCTAATTTGCTCGTCTCATCGTATACACCATTTCGAGAGGTTTGGTGCCCAACGACCCCGTCTAGTTTCGTTTAGAGTTGCCGTTATGCACCGTGCATCACTTTAGCCGATTTTGCACTCATATTCCGTTTACTGTGGTTAGGTGACACCGGAAGGCTCCTAATTTGCTCGTCTCATCGTATACACCATTTCGAGAGGTTTGGTGCCCAACGACCCCGTCTAGTTTCGTTTAGAGTTGCCGTTATGCACCGTGCATCACTTTAGCCGATTTTGCACTCATATTCCGTTTACTGTGGTTAGGTGACACCGGAAGGCTCCTAATTTGCTCGTCTCATCGTATACACCATTTCGAGAGGTTTGGTGCCCAACGACCCGTCTAGTTTCGTTTAGAGTTGCCGTTATGCACCGTGCATCACTTTAGCCGATTTTGCACTCATATTCCGTTTACTGTGGTTAGGTGACACCGGAAGGCTCCTAATTTGCTCGTCTCATCGTATACACCATTTCGAGAGGTTTGGTGCCCAACGACCCCGTCTAGTTTCGTTTAGAGTTGCCGTTATGCACCGTGCATCACTTTAGCCGATTTTGCACTCATATTCCGTTTACTGTGGTTAGGTGACACCGGAAGGCTCCTAATTTGCTCGTCTCATCATATACACCATTTCGAGAGGTTTGGTGCCCAACGACCCCGTCTAGTTTCGTTTAGAGTTGCCGTTATGCACCGTGCATCACTTTAGCCGATTTTGCACTCATATTCCGTTTACTGTGGTTAGGTGACACCGGAAGGCTCCTAATTTGCTCGTCTCATCGTATACACCATTTCGAGAGGTTTGGTGCCCAACGACCCCGTCTAGTTTCGTTTAGAGTTGCCGTTATGCACCGTGCATCACTTTAGCCGATTTTGCACTCATATTCCGTTTACTGTGGTTAGGTGACACCGGAAGGCTCCTAATTTGCTCGTCTCATCGTATACACCATTTCGAGAGGTTTGGTGCCCAACGACCCCGTCTAGTTTCGTTTAGAGTTGCCGTTATGCACCGTGCATCACTTTAGCCGATTTTGCACTCATATTCCGTTTACTGTGGTTAGGTGACACCGGAAGGCTCCTAATTTGCTCGTCTCATCGTATACACCATTTCGAGAGGTTTGGTGCCCAACGACCCCGTCTAGTTTCGTTTAGAGTTGCCGTTATGCACCGTGCATCACTTTAGCCGATTTTGCACTCATATTCCGTTTACTGTGGTTAGGTGACACCGGAAGGCTCCTAATTTGCTCGTCTCATCGTATACACCATTTCGAGAGGTTTGGTGCCCAACGACCCGTCTAGTTTCGTTTAGAGTTGCCGTTATGCACCGTGCATCACTTTAGCCGATTTTGCACTCATATTCCGTTTACTGTGGTTAGGTGACACCGGAAGGCTCCTAATTTGCTCGTCTCATCGTATACACCATTTCGAGAGGTTTGGTGCCCAACGACCCGTCTAGTTTCGTTTAGAGTTGCCGTTATGCACCGTGCATCACTTTAGCCGATTTTGCACTCATATTCCGTTTACTGTGGTTAGGTGACACCGGAAGGCTCCTAATTTGCTCGTCTCATCGTATACACCATTTCGAGAGGTTTGGTGCCCAACGACCCCGTCTAGTTTCGTTTAGAGTTGCCGTTATGCACCGTGCATCACTTTAGCCGATTTTGCACTCATATTCCGTTTACTGTGGTTAGGTGACACCGGAAGGCTCCTAATTTGCTCGTCTCATCGTATACACCATTTCGAGAGGTTTGGTGCCCAACGACCCCGTCTAGTTTCGTTTAGAGTTGCCGTTATGCACCGTGCATCACTTTAGCCGATTTTGCACTCATATTCCGTTTACTGTGGTTAGGTGACACCGGAAGGCTCCTAATTTGCTCGTCTCATCGTATACACCATTTCGAGAGGTTTGGTGCCCAACGACCCCGTCTAGTTTCGTTTAGAGTTGCCGTTATGCACCGTGCATCACTTTAGCCGATTTTGCACTCATATTCCGTTTACTGTGGTTAGGTGACACCGGAAGGCTCCTAATTTGCTCGTCTCATCGTATACACCATTTCGAGAGGTTTGGTGCCCAACGACCCCGTCTAGTTTCGTTTAGAGTTGCCGTTATGCACCGTGCATCACTTTAGCCGATTTTGCACTCATATTCCGTTTACTGTGGTTAGGTGACACCGGAAGGCTCCTAATTTGCTCGTCTCATCGTATACACCATTTCGAGAGGTTTGGTGCCCAACGACCCCGTCTAGTTTCGTTTAGAGTTGCCGTTATGCACCGTGCATCACTTTAGCCGATTTTGCACTCATATTCCGTTTACTGTGGTTAGGTGACACCGGAAGGCTCCTAATTTGCTCGTCTCATCGTATACACCATTTCGAGAGGTTTGGTGCCCAACGACCCCGTCTAGTTTCGTTTAGAGTTGCCGTTATGCACCGTGCATCACTTTAGCCGATTTTGCACTCATATTCCGTTTACTGTGGTTAGGTGACACCGGAAGGCTCCTAATTTGCTCGTCTCATCGTATACACCATTTCGAGAGGTTTGGTGCCCAACGACCCCGTCTAGTTTCGTTTAGAGTTGCCGTTATGCACCGTGCATCACTTTAGCCGATTTTGCACTCATATTCCGTTTACTGTGGTTAGGTGACACCGGAAGGCTCCTAATTTGCTCGTCTCATCATATACACCATTTCGAGAGGTTTGGTGCCCAACGACCCCGTCTAGTTTCGTTTAGAGTTGCCGTTATGCACCGTGCATCACTTTAGCCGATTTTGCACTCATATTCCGTTTACTGTGGTTAGGTGACACCGGAAGGCTCCTAATTTGCTCGTCTCATCGTATACACCATTTCGAGAGGTTTGGTGCCCAACGCCCCGTCTAGTTTCGTTTAGAGTTGCCGTTATGCACCGTGCATCACTTTAGCCGATTTTGCACTCATATTCCGTTTACTGTGGTTAGGTGACACCGGAAGGCTCCTAATTTGCTCGTCTCATCGTATACACCATTTCGAGAGGTTTGGTGCCCAACGACCCCGTCTAGTTTCGTTTAGAGTTGCCGTTATGCACCGTGCATCACTTTAGCCGATTTTGCACTCATATTCCGTTTACTGTGGTTAGGTGACACCGGAAGGCTCCTAATTTGCTCGTCTCATCGTATACACCATTTCGAGAGGTTGGTGCCCAACGACCCGTCTAGTTTCGTTTAGAGTTGCCGTTATGCACCGTGCATCACTTTAGCCGATTTTGCACTCATATTCCGTTTACTGTGGTTAGGTGACACCGGAAGGCTCCTAATTTGCTCGTCTCATCGTATACACCATTTCGAGAGGTTTGGTGCCCAACGACGCCGTCTAGTTTCGTTTTGAGTTGCCGTTATGCACCGTGCATCACTTTAGCCGATTTTGCACTCATATTCCGTTTACTGTGGTTAGGTGACACCGGAAGGGGGGAGGGTTGGTGCCCAACGACGCCGTCTAGTTTCGTTTTGAGTTGCCGGCCGTGCATCACTTTAGCCGATTTTGCACTCATATTCCGTTGTGGTTAGGTGACACCGGAAGGCTCCTAATTTGCTCGTCTCATCATATACACCATTTCGAGAGGTTTGGTGCCCAACGACCCCGTCTAGTTTCGTTTAGAGTTGCCGTTATGCACCGTGCATCACTTTAGCCGATTTTGCACTCATATTCCGTTTACGTGGTTAGGTGACACCGGAAGGCTCCTAATTTGCTCGTCTCATCGTATACACCATTTCGAGAGGTTTGGTGCCCAACGACGCCGTCTAGTTTCGTTTTGAGTTGCCGTTATGCACCGTGCATCACTTTAGCCGATTTTGCACTCATATTCCGTTTACGTGGTTAGGTGACACCGGAAGGCTCCTAATTTGCTCGTCTCATCGTATACACCATTTCGAGAGGTTTGGTGCCCAACGACCCCGTCTAGTTTCGTTTAGAGTTGCCGTTATGCACCGTGCATCACTTTAGCCGATTTTGCACTCATATTCCGTTTACTGTGGTTAGGTGACACCGGAAGGCTCCTAATTTGCTCGTCTCATCATATACACCATTTCGAGAGGTTTGGTGCCCAACGACGCCGTCTAGTTTCGTTTAGAGTTGCCGTTATGCACCGTGCATCACTTTAGCCGATTTTGCACTCATATTCCGTTTACTGTGGTTAGGTGACACCGGAAGGCTCCTAATTTGCTCGTCTCATCGTATACACCATTTCGAGAGGTTTGGTGCCCAACGACGCCGTCTAGTTTCGTTTTGAGTTGCCGTTATGCACCGTGCATCACTTTAGCCGATTTTGCACTCATATTCCGTTTACTGTGGTTAGGTGACACCGGAAGGCTCCTAATTTGCTCGTCTCATCATATACACCATTTCGAGAGGTTTGGTGCCCCAACGCCGTCTAGTTTCGTTTAGAGTTGCCGTTATGCACCGTGCATCACTTTAGCCATTTTGCACTCATATTCCGTTTACTGTTAGGTGACACCGAAGGCTCCTAATTTGCTCGTCTCATCGTTACACC
>CM034468.1:19650308-19846826 GCA_019925255.1 Litchi chinensis
AGGAATGATAGGGCTCCATCCAACACCATGGCCTCAAGATTTATCATCTGGCCTGCGATAAGTCCTCCAACCTGTCTGAGCATATATTTTCCTTATCAAGATTCTCTCATAATTGTAAAAACCAGTTCAGTTTTTGAGGCTCAACATAAAAACTTGAACATGATATCTATAAACTGTCATGAACATGCATAAGACAGTTAAAAACCAACCTTGTTCATCTGGTTCAGATAAACCAGGAATTCTCCCAGCAAGAAGGCCTTGTTTCACAACTGCCAAACCATCTCCAGCAAATCCCAAAACTGTAGAAGAAACCCCAGATAGCAAAACCAAGCTTCTATTAATAGCCCCACTGTGTGTTTCAGTTTCTCCATCAACCAAGTCACTTCCTCTGTGACATGCCAGATGCAACTGTTTTAATCCTTGAAACCCCATTTTCCAGTGAAGCATGAGCAAGCAGATTATGGTGGTGTCTCCAGGAGAAGTTACAGTTAGTGAATAAGGTTGTTCCCATTTTTCTATTGACACCCTTTGAGAATTATAGGTGCTTAAGAGAATTCAAGAGAAAACAAAGAAAGCTCAGTTAGAGTTTGTTAAACAAGAATAAGTAAACAGACAATGAATTATGGCTTGGTCCCGGTTGTTCCCTAGACCAATCCCACTAATTTAAATAATTAAAAAAAAAAAAGAAATCCCTCTTTTTTTACCTCTCTCCATCATTAATTAAATTTATTCCCACACTCCTCTATTGGATTCTCTTTCCTAACTCTATGGAAATCTAAATTCTCTCTCACACCTTAATTCCCTCTTGCTTATATGTCTTCTCCTATTAAACAATACAACAATTTCTTTTCTTTTAATTTATGTAATTCATTTTTAAAAGTATCATGTTGATATTTAAAAAGAAAAAAAAAAATCAACATCATGTTAATCAGATTTAAAAAGAAAAAGGCAAAAGAGTTTAACCAGAGACTAGTCCGATTTGATCACAGTTCGATCAGAATCCGTTGATGATGCCGGTCTAAACTATTTGTTGAGACTTGAACCTTTCAATCATCCTAGCATTCAGAACCAAACAGAAAGACATTGTACTGGAACTGGAATGAAGTAGCAAAGCATATGCTCTCGGGTGAATGCAGCTTCACAACAAAAATACAATCACCTACTATAATTATGATTAACCATTTCTTTTTACAAGCTATACAATCATTTGAATCTCTCTATACGATATCCAATTTATTGGAAGAAAAAGAAAAAGAGGAATGAATGAAAGATTATTAGTCTACCAGGTGAACATAGTCTACAACTCCAAAGATTAGTGGCAGGAACATAGAGTCCAAAAAGGTTTGAAAAATATGGAACCTGCAGCCATGTGTGTAGAAAAAGTACAGCTAAGTGTAAGGACTTATGAACATAGCTAAGGCAACAGCACAAGAAGTTTCCAGTTGGTGAATTCAACCAAATCTCTGTTCACAACAGATCCATTTTGCAGCCAGAATGTCTCAGCTGATTGGTGGAATTGCCTCACTTTCCTCTGAAGTTCCCACATTATTCCTTGCATTGCAGAACATGGCTCTGATTCTGGTGCATAAACCCATAAGCACCTTACTTGTCTGCCATGGGCTATCATCCGGCCAATGTCTTCCTCTGAAAAACAGGCCAAAATTTGAGTCACATAATAATAATAATAACAATTTAATGAAGCAGGAAGCAAGGATTGCCGCACCAGGTATTGAAACCAGGTAATCCAAAAGTTGGGGACCTATTCGATTGGATGGCCACTTGATTGATATTTGAGTGTAGTCAATCACATTTTGAAATGGAAGCTCTGCCTGATCCAATAAGATGACTGGAACACACTCCTACAGCAAATACCATTTCCATTATTTTCAGAAAATTGTCCCTGAAAATATGGGGAAAGAGGAAGAGAGAGAGGAGAGAACACAAAAAAAGATTCATAAAAACAAAGTGTCCATGATGACTCTCCACGTGGTGCAAGACAGAACTGCAGGTTGCACAAGTGTTGAAAATATTCCAACCTTCCCAATTTATCAGGCCCTTTGAACTTCAATTCCGGAGATTCCAACTGTTTATAGTATTAATATGTATAATTTCTATACCACTTAAAGCGAAAATCAATATTTCAAAAAAAAAAAGAAGAAGAAAATCAAAGTATAAGTTATTAAAAGAAATTTTAAAAAATTAAAAATTAAAAAATTAAAAAAATAAAAAAATAAAAAAATAAAAAGAGAGAGAGAGAGAGAGAGAGAGAGAGAGAGAGAGAGAGCAAAATGGAATGCATTGTGAAACCAGGGAGCGCATACAAACATTGGAAAAAAAAAAAAAAAAAGTCTTGAAAATTCAATTATACATCAAGCACAGAACAATGCCAACTACAATACAATATGTGATTGATTCAGGGCTTTTAGGCTGCAGGTACTAAAGAATGAGCATATGATGCTAATATTTCAACAGTGCTACCAAATACTTTTCTGCTGCACTTCTTTACACTGGTGTCAGCAACTCGAAATAAATATAAAACCTGTTTTCCGTGAATTTGATCAGGTAAATTGGCATTGTTTATACATTAAGCATCACATATTTGACTTCTGCTTTCACAAATTTCCAAAATGTAAGTAAATGGTTATGTTACATCCAAATCAAACACCAAATCTTAGATATAGGTGAATGTTTGAGTTTCAATGGAACTCTACATTAAGCCAAAACTAAAGTACAAATATGAAGTTTAACGAACAAATATTTTATTCAAATAATAACCTGGACCAAGAAACAGCATACCTTTTCTGGCATTTGCTTTGCAAGCTCAATCAACTGAAGATGGCCAGTCTTCCCTTGTGCTCAACGTAAATAATTTGCCAAATACTTTCGCTTTGATAGAGGCAAAGGCTGTACTATCTTGGGCCCATGTTTAGTCATCCCATCATCAACATTGCGAGGAATTATGATATCTTTCCATGTATTAAAGGCACTTGTGTCTCTCTTATCAGTTCGATCCCCCTGCTCTAACACACAAATCAAACTTTTAGTCAAACAAGAAATGGGCATAAAACACAACCAGTGTGAATCTGAATACACCGTAGTCAGCACAAATCACAAACCCAAAACAGAACAGAAGCAATATGACCGATATAACATTTTTATGATATGGAAGAAAACATAAAGATGATGAGGAATAACAGAGGAAAAAAATGCTCAAGTCCAGGTCTGACACATGCAAAGCAAGGATTATTAATCTAAACTCATATAAACAAGAAAATAATTATCACAGTCCGTCTCACAGTTAAAGAGCTCCATATATAATGCACAAAGAAGTGCCCATGGATTAAGGTTTCCAGCAAATTGGAAGTTCTATGTAATTGACAGCTATGCCATGTCCAAGCCTGATATCAATTGGCCTCCACATAAAAACAATACCTGCTACAAGGTTACTATCATCCACTTTAATTTCCAGATCCTCGCAATACTTGCAGAAATAGAAGTAACATAACTAATAGATTCTCTCCTAAAAAACAAGGTAAATTACTTTTCACAAAAATGTCAAATATACTTTTCAATTTGGAAAGGTTGTAACATATGACAATAAGGCAATTGCTCTTCACTCATAATTCAAAAGCTCTTCAATTGTTGTTCAATAAATCTTAAAACAGCCCACTTCACACACTAGTTCCACCTTAAACACGAACAAATAATAAATAAGTGAATCTTAAAGTTGATAATAAATTCACACTCTCCCGTTGCGTATAAGAGAGAATACAACTCACTTCAAACAACCAACATACAACAAGTTTCCTAATCTAACAAAAAATGTGTTAGGCAGGATAGTACCTCAGGAGTGAGAATTATGGAACGATTTATGAATGTTGCCCAAGATCTAAACAAGTGAGCTCCAGCACCACTACAATTGCATAGCAGCACTCATCATTAATATTACTCGCCAAGGGAATATCTACTAACTTAAACGAAGATAATAAGAATACCTTGGGAAGACGAATATGCGGTCGCAGCCTCCAGATCTCCTAAATAAGGCATTTGACTCAACACCTGAGAAACAACATGATGATGAACCAAACACACAACATAACGGAATTCAATTCATTTCATTTTCATTACCTTGACATAAGTTTGGTTAATCTTTTTATCATTAAGGCCTCCATTGACCCTAACACACTTAGCATAAGCAGGCACGAAGAACAAATCCGCTTCCTCTTTGTTTCTCGGCCGGAAACTCTATTTCAGTAGCAGTCTACGTATTTTGACCTGAGTGGCCCACTGCCCTTTCAGGCAAGAGTCAGGGGACACACTTCCGTCTCGTCCGTACATCAACTGTTTCAAGCCGTCGATCTCGTTCTCGTCGTAGACATAGATCTTGAGGGAGAGGTGGGACCCGTAGCCTCGCTCTGGCCAGGAGAGGGAGGCGAGGAGCTCTGTTGGTGTGAAGCGGCGTCGTTTAGACTGAGGGAGTCGAGCAGCCTGGTGACGAAGAAAGTCGAGATTACGAGGAAAAGGGCGCCGATCTGATGGGTGCGGGTGCAAGGACTCTGGTGGTGGGCTGTCAACATTCTGCGTTTGTTCGTTACGCTTCCCATCTCTCTCGATTTTCAGTTAACTTCCGGTGAAGTAGTCTGGGGATGGATTCGATGATGGGCAGAGCAGACCAACTGAACCGGGGATGGCAAAACCCCAGCGGGGTCGGATGTATCCGGATCCGGCTTTTCACTATTAATATACTTTTTAATTTTAATTTTGTAATTTTTTCTTTTGAATTTTCTGACACCCTGAGAAAACTATAGTGACACAGCTCAGATGATTACTCCCAAATCTATCAATAACTCTGTGAATATTACATAAAATGTGAGATTTATTGGTAATCAAACCTACTACTTGAAGTAGTAAGTGGAGATAGCTAATCACTGAATCTCCTCACTTATGAGTTTTTAATCTTGAAATCTATCATAAAAAATTGTACTACAATTTTTAAATTTATATATTTAACATGTTGGAGAAATTGAAATAATGTTGGAAATTATATGTTTTTATGAAAGGCGTAAGCTAATTCAAGGATTTTTTAAAGATTTACAAGCTATATTATCAATCTACATAACACTATGGTTATGTTTGGAACATGGGATTTGATGTGGATTTAGGATTCAAAATATCTTACACTTTCAAATCCCATGTTTACAAAGCAATATGTGAGATTCTAAATCCAATCTCAAACTCTCTCAAATTCTTCTCTCATAAGAATGTTCATTCTCAATTAAAATTATGGGATTTGATAGGTTTGGGAATGAAAATTCCTTCTCCCTTTAATTTTTTCAAAATCTTTGAAAATCCCTAGATGTCTATAGTGGAGGAGTTGTATCTCCTAAGAGTTTTAAACTCTATAATACCCACAGACGGACTCGTGCGAGAAAAAGGAAAAATGAAATGATATAGCTCAAATGAAACCCAAAGATTCATGTCGACTAGTCTATAAAGTAATAGTCACAACATTATCCAAAAAACCATGCACATCATGCAAGAAACTTAGACCAAAACTCAAGATATTATGAATCAACAACAACAATGCAATCAAAACGCCTATGATGTAATTCATCTCGACTCTAAAACTCATAAGATTTCTCTGTTTGAAGCTCTCGGAACTTAAGCAAAAAATTCTCACTAATATACGCAATTTGGAAGTTATGCATAAGAAAATTTTAAGATATTAATTGTGTATAAATATAAATATATAGAAAGACACTTATAAGCATGCAAAGGGTCTCATGAATAAACACTGGAGCTTAAGAACATATCATGCATTGTTCGTCATCACAAATGAGTCTAACTCCTAAAGAGATCAACTAGGGTTTTTCTTTAGTTGTAACATAGTCAAAGGTGAATGAGTTAAAGAAAGAAAGGATATGTGGTTCAACAAATGAACCTTGGATCACATTTAAGAAATTAAATGATATATTCGTTCACGCACGAATCTTTTTTGATTTCTTTTTCACACTTCTTGGTTTCTTTTCTTTTCTTTTTTTTTCTCCACAACTACTTTGTCTTTGTATTTTTCATTTCATTTTGCTTTTCTTTTCTTTTTTTTTTTTTTTATATGCTTGCTTATTTACTTTTGATTTTTTTGATTTTTTTTTTTTTTTTTTTAATCTAGCAAGCACATGTCATATTCACCAACTTACTTATTTTTCATACTTCCTTCCAATTTATTACCTAACTCTTTATTGGATCCCAAGCTCTAAAGAGTAAGACAGTATTTGTTTCGAGCTTGGGATAAGAAATTATAGGTTATGAACAAAAAGAAGACTTATTATGTGTTTAGTTTCAAATTTGGCTATTGAAACACATACACAAGGGTAGGGAAGTGTGTAACTCATTTATTATCTTTAAGCAAAAGGATGTCTAGTATCACATCTCAAAATTTGTCTAACTCACAAGCAAAACAAACAATTTATTTAATGAAAGACATGTCATCAACATCCAATGTAAAGTCTAAATGAGATCAAACTACTCAATTTGAAGTACAATGAGAGTGTTTAAGATTTGAATAAAAACAACCTTCAAAATGAAACATTATAGCTCAATGACTCACTTGCGAAGTCTCCATTGTTAATCATGACACTTCTTATCAAGTCATTATCACCATCACATCTTAAGCCTAGTTGAGCAAATAAGCACAAACATACAAAGCTCCCTAGAGCTACATTTTGCTTACTATCCATGAATATCACTAATAAAATCTTAGTGTATCATAGGAGCTACAACACATCTAAACGTACAACTTGCACGAAAGACTCATAACAAATTAACTAAACAAAAATCATATTCATCATGCATAATCTATACTTACAATTTCACACAAGAACTAAAACATTCAAATCCACACCCCCAAACCTAAATCAAGCATCATGGGCAATGCATGACTTTATGGCAAAGGAATATGAACTTTAAAAGAACAACAAATAATCCACTCAAAAATAAAACCAACAAAAAATGCAGACATGAACTAAGCATTTTGAAGCTAACATCCTCAAACCTAAATTGAGCATCAAAGATAATACAAAATTTGTATGGCACCAAGAATATGATTTCCAAAAGTCAAAACAAAACAAAAAGGAAAACAAACGCACAAAAAAACTAACTTTTGAATTTCACACCACCAAACCTAAATCAAACATCATCAACAATATAATATTTTATGGTAAAAGTGTTTGAAACTCAAAAGAGAATACCTAGGTGGGTTACCTCCTAACAATTGCACGATTCAGCATCTAGGCAAGATGGACGAATTTGGAGTTTAAAGCTAAGTCTCATTCTTGAGATAGTGTTTAGATTAGCAACTAATCCGAACACATCCTTGGCAATGGTGTCAAAAACTTGTTAGTTACTTTTCAATTCTCGGTTAGTAATAAAATCTCGCAAATATACGAATCATATAAATGTCGTATATTGGTTGTGGGATCATCTCCACAAGGACGTGAGAACTGATTACCAAACTAGTCCTAATTGAAAATAAATAAACAAAAACAAATAAAAGTGTGCTAGGATTCCAAATTCCATTTAGATATGGAAATTAATCATAAAAGTATTGAAGATTTATCGATTATGTTTATCACTAGTTTATCACTAATCCTCTTAATATATCTTTTTCGATAATGCATTGAACATATTCTTGTCTATCAACACCTATCTTTCAATGACTATCGAATGAACGAAAGCTTATTAAGTTCAAGATAATCTACTACTAAGGTAGATTGATATTTTTATGAGATACTGGGTTGTCACTCGAGCACTCACGGCAACCCGATTGTCACATGAGTGGCCTATTTCCCTTTCCTAACCTAGGGTAGGCATTTTATCAAGCACTTTATGTGTTATTCCTTCCAGTCTCAACCCATAACCTCAAATCATAGAATGTGGATGGCTTGTGGTCTTTACCACTATACCAAGGCCCTTCTCTCAATTAGTTTAAGAAAACTTGTGCGATAGTGTTTTATTTGCTATGTTCAAAGTCTAAGGTGGTGTTTGAAACCATTTTTAAAAAGAAAATGATTTTTCGTTTTCAAAAACAAAAAATTGGAGTAAGTGTGTCTGTGTTTATGTTTTGCAAAATATGTATATATATTTATATTGAAATGAAAAACAATTTTTTTACAATTATAACAAAAAAGTAAAAAACAATTTTTTTTTTTTTTTATTTTTTATCATTTCCAAAATAGATGTTCGGAATAAAGCACAACTTTCCCTTCAAACAACTAGTTTATGCATTTTCAAAAGCAATATCAAACACATTTATATCATTTTCTGTTTTTAAAAATAATTTTTAAGAAATTCAATCAACCGCATTGCATTTTTAAAATATCTTTTTATTTTAAAAATAACTTTTAAGAATATCATTTTAAAAACAATACCAAACGTATGCTACATGAAACCCGACCACACATCCCGTGTAAGGGATTGACAAATATATTTATGCAATAAACTTGTTGCTGTTAATAGTGATAGCATTCATTGAAAGTAAGGGATGATAAGTAATATTCTAAAAAGTATATTTATATATATTAATTATATTAAGGTAATGATTAAACTATTTACACAAAGTTTTAAAGTATATTTGGTAGGAATTAAACCTCTACCATTAAAGTGGATAGAAATGTGCAAGAAGTCATTTGTGTTAGGAAGAGACAGACTATACTAAAGTCTTGCTTAATATAAATCATTTTGAAATTTTAAAATGAATAAATTGGACTAACTGGTTAACCTGTTAAAGAGTCATGGTCATTATAAATATGTTTTAATGGCAAATCAAGATCAACTAAGATATATATAAAGCATTGGAATATATTTTCTTTATTTTCGAAATAATAGCTAAGAGTAATCACCAGGTGAAATTATATCATTAAAAAATAAAATAACGACTCATATGGCAGTCATGCGACTCATGCATGTTCAATGATTTGTCTATTCTTCTTCTAAAAAACAGTATGCATACAACCTTAAAAATATTCAAAAGAATGAAGACTGTATATCATGAGACCAGGGCCGGACCCACCGTTCGGTCAGGGGGACACGTGCCCTCCTGAAATTTGAAAAAAAAAAAAAAACTTCTAAGTTTGCCGTATAATAATCCAACAAATAAAAAATAAAATCGTTGCACTGTTGTACTGCAAACTGCAAACTGCAAGCAGTGTATAAGCTGATGTGCAGATGCTGTGCAGTAACTGCACATTAGCCAACTCCAATTAATGTTTTATTTTTAATTGTTATTATTATTACTATTATTATTTATCTTTTATCATTTTATTTTAAAAACTGATTTTAAAGTTACAAATTTTTTCCACTGGACCTCAACTATTGTTCAAATTTCATGCCTTATTTCTCTCTTTTTTTTTTAATTATTTATTATTTTCTTATTCAATTATTTATTTTTGCTATTTCTAATAAAATTAACTTCCTCCTTGTTTGTTGCTTCTATTAAACCTAATTTTCCTACTCCTAATATTTTTCCTATTCCTAATTAATAATATATATATTTTTTAATTTTATTCTTTTAGTTCTCTCCTATATAAGTACTATTTACTTTTACTTTTTGTATGCTATACAAAATTCATTGATAATTTATAATTTTAGTAAACAATTTTTTTTTCTCTCTTCTCTTTATTTTTTTGGCATCTCTTTATTTTCATTTTGACAGCTTATGACTTATCAAGTTAGTCTCCTAAATTAATTACTTTTTAATTCATTTATTTTTTAATAATTTGAATTTAATATGTATCTCATCGATAAACCCTAAAATCTTAAACTTTAAATTATTGCATTAAAATTATTCATGTATAATGTGTTGTCATAATTCAGTTATATATATAATATTGTTTACTTTGTAGTTTTATTTTATTTAGAATCAATAAATTATTATTAAATTTTTTTAAAATTTTTTATTATGTTTTTATTCGTTATGAAATAGTTATGGATAGATATATGAAAAAAAAATCATCACTACAGTTGTAATCATCTTCTTCAAAGAAAAATTGTGTTGAAGTTAATTTGTCAAATCTCACTGCAAATCTAGAGCTTTAAACTAAAATATGAGATTATGATCCTAATATTCGTGAGCAAGTTCGGAGAGTATATCTGCTAAAAGGCTCTTGTAGTTTTTTTTTTTTAATGATTTCATTCGGATTTTTAAGCATAAGACTATTTATTTTGCCTAAATATAATATATGTTTTATTTTATTTAAACTTTATAGTGTTATCGAATATTGTTTTACATTAAAAACATTACACATTTAGTATATTCTTAATTTTTGATATTTTTATTACTTTATTCATGTGCCTCCCTGAACAAATTTTTTAGATTTGCCACTGATGAGGATCGATCATGGGAAAGAATTTAACGTCGACCTAATATATCATACTGAACATGCATTTTGTCCAAGCCATTATGCTTGCAAACGATTGAAACTTACATTGACTATTAATTGATTATCATGGAAAGGGTGGACATTTAACTTGATAACTATCATATAATTGGTTATTAGAAACTTTCAATAATTTATTTCAAATACAAAATTCATAAATTAAAAAAAAATAATTTTTAAATAATAATAAAATAAGTAAAAATCATGGAGAACTGTTAAATTCTATAGCAGGTTCTCAAAATTTCTTGAATAATTTGGTGTGTTTTTAATAATAAATTTCGGGTTGTAGATTTTACAGAGGATAGTAGGATGCTACTGTTTTATTTAAACTGATGCTTGGTCTTTCATAAGACATTTGTCTCTTTAATTTTTTCATTGTTGATTTATGAGTTTTAAAGCATACTATGCTATTGCTCAAAGAAGGAAAAGTAGATTTCATCAATACTTTTAGGCCCAGTTTGGTGTGTGTGATAGAATTGGATTATTTATATATGATTAGATTGAGTTAGATGGATTGGATTTGATTAATTTAAATGTTATCTTATATTTGAAACTAAATATCTTAGATGTTTATTAGGACCGCCTATAATGAGAGACAACAAGTCTCACAATAAAAAGAAAAAACTGTCCTCATAAAGCTTTATAAAATGCATTTAGTAGAAATTTAAATCTCCCAATACTAAAGTGAATGGGGAAATGCACAATTACATATACAATAAAGAAGGGCAGACTACAATATTAATGAGACGGAGAAGTGGAGGTATCATTGCATCAGCAAAAATTGTCAATTGGAGGATCAAAAGACCTGACCTTGGCAGTCTTTTTTTGCTTTGAGGCCTACAATGATCTAGTCGACATCCTTACCCAAAAAGGAAAAGTTAAATTTCCTTCGATTCAGCCAAATCTTGTGAAGAACAACAAGTTGTGCATCTGATGAAAACCTCAACAAATTGGAGTTTTACTTAGTTTAAGATTTCTATTAATTTAGGATTTTTATTAGTTTAGATTTATCATATTTAAGATTATTTTTATTTTAATTATCTTTATTGAATTCTTGAGATAAAGTAGGATTAGAATTATCTTTAATTTTTAGATAATTAGAATCAGTTTATTGGTTTTATTTAGATTAGGAATTATAAGACTATAAATAGTCATGTTAGCTTAGGGTTGTAATTAAGTTTTTGGTGAATGAGAATTAGTAAAATCCTGCAAGTTGTCAAACAACTATGGTATGTTTTTTTAATGATTCCTATAATTAAGTCAATTTATTGGCTTGATTTTAGAGGATCAATTTGCTGATTCCGATGAAAAAATTGGTTCAAAATCTTTTATATTGTATGACGAGAGTTAGGCGATTAGAGCTTATTGTTGGATCTATATTTAGGTTCTCAACAGCATCTAACTCCATTGGCTCCTACTCTTTCTCTAGTCGCCAAGGTCGCGTTAGATTTAGGTCTTTACCAGCAAACCAAGGCCTTTTTCTTGGTTGGTTTAAGAAAACTTGCACAACAATATTTTTATTTACGATGTTCAAAATCTAAGTTGGTGTTTGGAACCATTTTAAAAATAGAAAATTGGAGTAAATGTGTTTGGATTTATGATTTGTAATTTTTTTTTTTAACAACTATAACAAAAAAGTAAAAAGCAAATTTTTTTTAATGTTTTTCATCATCTCCAAAATAGATGTTCAGAATAAATCACTACTTTCTCTTCAAACAAGTAGCTTACTCATTTAAAACATATGTATGTGTATATATATACATATATATATATATATATATCTCCAAACACATTTATATTGTTTTCAGCCTTTAAAAACAAATTTTAAGAAATTCAATCAGACGCCTTGCATTTTCAAAACATGTTTTTCATTTTTAAAAATATCATTTTAATAATGATACTAAATGTACACTAAGTGAAACCCGACCACACATCCCACGTGAAGGATTGAAAAATATATTTATAATATAAACTTGTCATTGTTAAACTGTGATGAAATTCATTGAAAGTAAGTGATGATAATTAATATTTTAAAAATAATTTCATTATATATATATATATTAAGGTGATGATTAAACTATTTACACAAAGTTTAAAAATATATTTGGTTAGAGTTAAACTTCTACCATTAAGGTGGATGGAAATGCGTAGGAAATCGTTTGTGTAATTAGGACGAGATGTGCTATACTCAAGTCTTGCTTAATATAAGTCATTTTGAAATTTTAAAATGAAAAACTAGACAAACTGGTTAAGCTGTTAAAAGGTCATGGTCATTCTAAATATGCTTTTAATGGCAAATCAAGAACAATTAAGATAGATATAAAGCAGTTGATTAAAATTTCTTTAATTTCAAAAGGGAGAACTTCATTTGTTCCTTATATTTTTAAATTTTTTTTCATTTTTAAATACGAATCCGTTTATAATTTTCATGATCTCTTACTTGTCAAAAACTCATTAAATTAATCCCTCTGACGTTATCTTTAACAGTCAACATCAAGTCAAAATAGTAAAAGGTTATTTTGCTCTTAACTTTGCATATACACATTAAAATGACATGTTTACCCTCTTAAAAATTTTAGAATTACAATTTGACTTAAATTTTTTATGACAAAAACACCCTTCATGTATAAAAATTAAAAAATTAATATAATATATACTTTTAATGTAATTTAATTAAAAAAAAATTCACTCATCTTGCTCATCTCCAATTTCATCCTCTACATTCATCAAAATCATCATCTTCATCAAACCAATATCACCCATATTAAAAATCAACATCAAAACAAACATTTTCCAAATAAAAAAAAAAAAAAAAATTAGAGATGGATCAGTCTCCACTATCAGAGACCAGTCTCCAACGGTGGAGACCCTCTGGTCTTCGGCAATAGAGACCGAATTTGGTCTCTAATAAGTCTTCGACGGTGGAGACCCTCTGGTCTCCAGCAAAAGAGACCAGATTTGGTCTCTAATGACGGAGACTAGTGTTGGTCTCCATTGTTGGAGACCATTGCCGGAAACACGATGGAGACCGGTTGTTCCCCATTGCTAGAGTCTCTAGCGTTGGTCTCCATCACATGGAGACTAGGTATCCGACGATGGAGACCAACCGATCTCCATCGTCGGAGACACGATAAAGATGTGTCTCTATCGCATCTCCGACAACTGGTCTCCATCGACAATGGAGACCTAGTCTCCAATGTGGAGACCAGGTGTTGGTCTTCATAGGAGACCCCTCCCATGGAGACTGGTTTTTTTTTTTTTTTTTTTTTTTAAAAAAAAAAAAAAATCTTTAATTTTTTCTTTTGTTTTTCAATTAAATTAAATTAAAAGTAATATATTATATTAATTTTTTAATTTATATATATGAAGGACATTTTTGTCATAAAGAATTCAAATCAAATTGTAATTCTAAAATTTTTAAGAGGGTAAACACATCATTTTAACATGCGTATATAAAATTAAGGGCAAAACAATTTTTTACTATTTTGACTTGATATTGATTGTTAAATATGATATTAAAGGGATTAATTTGATGAGTTTTTGAAAAATAAAGGACCATGAAAGTTATAAACGGATTCATATTTAAAAATGAGAAATTTTTCAAAAATATAGGGACTCAGATAAGGTTCTCCCTTTTTTAAAATAATAGTTAAGAATAATAACTAGGTGAAATTATATCATTGACAAAAAAAAAAAAAAAAAGATAAAAAGTGAAAACGACTCATGTACTCATGTTCAATGAATTGTCTATGCTTGTTCTAAAAAGGTATGTATGCAACCCTAAAAATATTCAAAATAATGAAGACTATATATGATGGGAACTGGCTATGATACAAACAAAAAAGTTGTTTGTATCATACGTACAAGGGAAAAAGAAGTCATCCAACCGTTGGATGATAAAGAATTACATCCAACCGTTGGGGTGGCTAGAAAAAGAAAAATAATAAAAAAAGGATGAAAATGGAGTACTGGCTAAATGGGTAAAGAAAAGAGAAAAGGTGAAATAAAAAACCAAAAAAAAAAGACCTTGATTGTCTCACCATTTGCAGCAGAAAAAGGAAAAGCCTTAGGTCTCTGGCAGGGGTGAACGACAAATCGAGGGGTGTTAGAAAGATGAAGAGAACAGAGAGGCGAAAATCAGGTATGAAATCCATTATTTATCTTGTCAGTGACCTGTAAAACATCACCCACAACGTGGAACAACAATGGGTGAGTTTTGATGGTAGAAACCAGTTGGGTTTCTATCGAATGCAACTTCTTGATGAGTCTTCGTAAAGACCTTGATTGTCTCACCATTTGCAGTAGAAAAAGGAAAAGCCCTAGGTCTCTAGCAGGGGTGAACGACAAATCGAGAGGTGTTAGAAAGACGAAGAAAACAGAGAGACGAAAATCAGGTATGAAATCCATTATTTATCTTGTCAGTGACCTGTAAAACATCACCCACAACGTGGAACAACAATGGGTGAGTTTTGATGGTAGAAACCAGTTGGGTTTCTATCGAATGCAACTTCTTGATGAGTCTTCGTTAGGAAAGGTTAGATATTTGAGTTGTGGGTGTGTCAAACATCAATGGCATGAAAGGCAGATACGATTATATTTTGGTCATGCATATGGAGTGGAATATGTGTTGTCTGTGATGTGTCGTATAAAAGTAAAAACTGATTATCAAAAGATGGGAATGTCTGGGTTTTAGTACGAAATAAAGAAAGATAGATCATAGTGGAACCCATGTGGAAAAGCATTGCTTAGGTAAAAGTGCTTTTGTGTTAACGCAGGTGTTTAAAGGCTTTATACACTGTTAGTTATAGTTTGAGGTGAATGAAAATGAAATGTGATCAGTACTTATTTTTGTATTGAATATCAATTCCTATTTAGATGATAGATTTGACACACTGGTTTTTGGGGCCCAGAAAGCATATAAGCACTATAAATCGGCAAGCAATTGTATTGTATTAAAATGTAGAACTTTCTATTGCTATCACTTTCCTGCTTTTTGTACTTTTTTGGGCATGTGACTGCCTACTTGATGACAAGTTTAACTTTGAGATTACCAATTAGTCAGTGTTGATTGCATTAAGCCTTTTTAGTAGTTATTAAAACAAATATTAATTTTGAAGACAATCCAACGTAATTACCACTTACTGGATAAGATATGCTTGATGGATGTTGAGCAAATGTGAATATAGGTATACTGTAGCTTGAAATAGTATGATAAGATATTATCTTATTTGAGCTTTGAATATAATCTGTGCTGTGGATTTAAATGTAACATGTCAAGAAAATGTTGAAGTAGTGTATGATCAGAAGAAGAGGAAACATAAATCTCATAATATTTTCCTTTTCGTAATTTAAATATCTCCAATACCATAACACATACAACATATTAGTGTATCGAGAAAATGCAGATAGAAAAAGGCATCACGAAAAGAAGAAAAAAGTTCACAATTTTCATAGATGTAGAATTGCTCCCTATGTTGAATAATGCAAGTATAACACATGCTTAAAACCAAATCGAAATTGAACACCCAAAAGTAAACACAAATTCCCTATATGTAATTAACGAAATCATTATATTCTAATAAAGTACTCAAATTTAAGATTCTAAAACACCTAAAAATTTCCGAAGATGCACACCAAATTTAACAACAATTAAAAATGAAGAAAGAAAATATTACTCTCTATAATACCTGATCAGTTAATGAGGCATCATCACCGACCATATACCATTTGAGTGTAGGTGTTGTTGATCCAGTTAAAGCACCTGGTCAGAGAGCCTTTCATTATGCCTTGAGCAGCATATAGTTTGTAGGTAGTGAATGTTGTCTTCCTTTGCAGCTCAAGATCATTGACCCAAGAGCTCTTTAATGAAGTGATTTTTCGAAAACTGTTTTTGCTTTTGTTGACGTTGACCTATTTTTAACGAGGATCCCCCACTTGATAACTAGTATTGTTATAATGATAATTATCATTAGGATAAGTTGTTGCACTATAACACCTCAAGTGTTGTGTGCTTTGCTAAAATGCACTGTGCATGAGTTGGATCTATAGTCCTCCATCTGATTCGGAAAACAACAAAAACAAAAACAACAAAAAAGATTGGAAGAGAAGAGAGGATATGAGAGAATAAGAGAAAGAGAAAAATGTTGTTTTGGTGTGCTAAAATTGTGAAGTCTATTTTATTATATGTGAATCACAAGGTTCTTAATTATGCGAGTTGCAAAAGGTTGTGCAAGATGCAGACATGATATAAATTGAAGTTTGCTGATCGTGCTTTGTGAATGCTTCGTTCATTTTATCAACATTTATTTCTTCTTGTTAGTAGTACCATTTAAATGTGTAATTAATATGTAAATCATAATTGACAATGAAGCTTCAGTGCTATATTATATAGAGTCTTTTATGTTGAATTTAGTCCATGAAACTTCGTACCAATATTTGCAGTATTCTCTCGACTAAAGTGTGAACTTGGCAATAAGGCCCACCTCATTTATAAATTCTCTTTCTTCTGTGATGCCTTAAATAACATTTAAACAAGGTTAGAGTGACCTTGTTTTTTTATTTTGATATTAAGTGTGTTTGAAGAGTAATGTGTGAGGATGGCCTTCATGTGTCAATCAACAATATGAATAATGTCCAACTGCTTGATGAAAGATATGTATTGCATTATTAAAGTTTCAGTTTTTTGTTATATTCCTTGTAACTATGGAATTTTCGTTGTGGTACATAAAGGTTGAAACTTGGAGTCCAATAATGGCGGATAAGTCGATTGGAACAAGTGCTGACATTGGGGAGAGGGTTGACCCAACAAAAACACGAAAGGAAAGACTTAAGATTGGTCAAAGGGCATGGATTAACTACTTGTAAGTCCTTGAATTATGTACCGTTAGTATAGGAAGCTTTATTGTTATTTTTCATTGGTTAACCATAATTTCTTGTTATGTTACAATAGCTCAGAATGCAAGAAGATAGACGACAATGGTAAAAAGAATGTACTATTTGGCCTGCAGTAATTGATGAATTTCGGGATTTTGGTGCATAATGTTTGTGGTTAAACAGTTGATAATCTTTGATGTTTGCATGTTGTTTGTGTAGACAAGAGAAGAACTAGGTAAAATTTTTAAGAAATTGCCGGAAGAAGAGAAGGCGAAGTATGGGGAAATGCATTTGTCAAGTAAAGTGGGTAAACGAGTTGGGCGTCAAAAAAAAGAAGAGAAATGTGATAAAGTTGATGTAGATTTGGAGATGGGAGAAAAGGATGGAAAGATGGACGTTGAGTCATTGCAAACACGTTGTTCCCCGATTCGCTTTTGTCGGGTTTTGAACAACTTGACTGAAGATCAGAAGGAGACTGTACGAGGGGTTGGTTTTGGAAACTTCTTATTATTAAACTGTGGTCGACTTCATTTGAGGCTTTGTCGGTGGCTAGTTGATCATTTTGACGTTGACACCTGCACACTTCAAGTCCATGGGCAATCATTACAATTGAACGACACTATATTTGGAGAAGTAATGGGTATACGTGCTGATGGAGATGAAGTTGTAACATCTGGGGAGGTGCCAAACCTAAAGGCATGGGGTGAAAATATGAAAGTCTCACATGGCAAGTTTTGTAGGAAGTCGATCAACTCTCGCATCAACCAACTTACATCATCCGATGATGAGTTTGCCATTACATTTTGCTTGTTTTTGTTAGGCACTATCCTTGCACCTACCAATGGGGAATATGTGCCTGTGGGGTACTTGAATGCTGTACTTGATGTAGGAGGTATTGCAAGGAAGAATTGGGCTAGTTGGTGTTTTAGGAGTCTCTGTACTGGGATTCGAGTTTTCCAAACATCACAGGAGGCGAATCAGAACAAAGTGCTTTCTGGTTGTGTTATTTTCTTACAGGTGAAGTTATATATTTAGTCGTCATTTTTGTATTGTTTGATCTGGTATTATGCTCTGTAATCATAATAATATTGTCTTAATTTGGCTTTCGTATTTGGTAATTGAGCAGATGTTCTATCTACATTCTGTACAACTATCTCCTGCCATCGTCGATAGGTCAGTGATACCTATTGTTGGTTGGACTAAAGCAAACATTAACAAGTGCTTGGGCTATGTAATTAAGAAAGGGGGTTTTGATTCTGATAAGGTATTTGATATAAATTGAGTGTATGTATGCAAATTTTCAACTAGCACATATCGTTGTTGCTTAATATAGTTTGTTCGGCATCTATGCAGATTTCAATTGGACCATATGTTCCCCGTGCTCACGGTCCTTCAGATCGTCATTCTAACCAGCAGAAGACGTCAAGTGATGAACGAGATGGTAGTGTACAGCACACATCCTGTCGAAGGAAACATGTTGATGACAGTCAACTTGATGCTCTCAGTGCAACAGTGACAGTACTACGAAATGATTTTCAGTCACTTGTTAGTGAGGTTCAACTAGTAAGGCGTGACATTCAAGAGGTCAAAATGCAGGTGGATAGGTTAGTGGATGCTATGTCTGTGTCGAAAGAGAAGAACTCCCCTCTGAAAACCAATGTTGATGATTATGCTGAGGAGTACATGCCTGAAAGCAATAAAGCATGTGGTAAAGTCTCTTTTTGTCATCTTTCTACAGTAGATCCATCATCATCTCGAAAACCTGTAGTCACTGCAACTACACAACCCATACCCGTTGAACCTGAAGATCAACCACCAGTACCACAGGCTCTTTCACCCCAAACATCCAAACATGGAGTTCGAGAACATTCATCTACAAATACTCTTACAAAAGGGAAATCCACAGCGAAGAAGAAAACTTCCTCCTCTGATATGTGGCCACACCTTGATTCACGCACTCCGTCGTTGAATTGCAATGCCAATGACATGTCCAAACAGGATACCATTGATTCATTTTACCGAGTGAATGAGCCTGTCATTTTGAATGCTCCGAGCCGTCATGTATGCCTTGTAAACAATTAATGAAAACTGTAGTTATATGATTGTCAATGCATAAGTTGTAAACTTGTAACCATTGTAATCTGTTTTGTAGGATGAGTACGAGAAGTTAGCGGACCATGAATTACTTTCCAACTCATCCAGTCAGCTCACAATCATGAAAACACGCTCGGCATCGAGGCGAAAGCCTAGCTCACATGTGCTGTCTCCATACATGGTGCCACACCCCCGTGGTAAAAAGGCTAAGACATTTCGGTATGGGCCATTCAAAATTGTGTATGAGTTACAAGACCATGAACGGTTGGTCATTGAGTACATCTATGACAAGGAGTTACCAGCATCGTAAGTTATAGTTCTTTGGCTTATGCTTGTCATTTTGAACAACATGTGCAACATGTTGTCTATCTTTTGGTACATTTTGATTTTATTGTTTTATAATGCACGA
This sequence comes from Litchi chinensis, assembly GCA_019925255.1. Lineage (NCBI taxonomy): Eukaryota > Viridiplantae > Streptophyta > Magnoliopsida > Sapindales > Sapindaceae > Litchi > Litchi chinensis. The sequence goes on from CM034468.1 coordinate 19,670,118, forward strand.
TAAATGTAGCTGCATATTCTGACCTTTTATTGTATAATGGAGCCGTAGGGAGCATATTATAGACATTGACAATTTGCAAGTGTGTCGTGAAAGTTTTAGATGTCTGGAGCCGAAAAAGTTCATTAATAGCGAGGTTTGTCTGTTCTGTTTTGCACGATTGTTGTTTCGTCATGAAGCAGGTTAGTTTGGGTACCATCTTGTACTATTCGTATTGATAGTAATAGTTTTATTGACTATAGATTATATCTGCCCAAGCTGAATATAAGAACATCATTATGAGAGCAAAAGACATAAAAGAGCGCATCTGTTGGTACTTTTCAACATACTTTCAGGTATTTATGCGAAACGTATTGTCATAAAGCAACTTGGTTTGTACATATTGGTCCATTGATATTGCGTACATGTTCTAATAACTTCTGTTGGATGCAGTATGCAATTCTGAACTGTAAAGCGGATAACATGCCAGCTTTAAAAAAATCATTGTCCAACTTTAAGGAGACGTACATGAGTGATATTGACAGATGTGATCGGGTATGCCATGTGTGTACATCTTTATTTTGTCGATGTGTATGCGACCATTGTTATATGATTTCCATGTTTAGTTGGTTTATATTTTAGTTATTATGTTTGCTGGTGTAGATATTTGGTTAAGTTGGTTGCGTATGCCTTGTGACGTCTTTTTTTGTAATATGTATGACAGATATATATTCCTATTAATGATCAACACGGTCATTGGTTTCTTGGTGTCGTCCATATTCAAGAAAAGAAGGCAGAACTTTGGGACTCATGCACACCTCGAAGGAAATCGGCGAATGCACCTCGTCATGGGCAGTTAAAACGAATGGTATGTTCACTTCATTGCTGTAATATTCATGAAACAACTTGTGGACGTTGATGTAAATAACTAATTATTGACACATAATTGGTCCACTTTGGTGGTGCATTTGTTTTGTAGCTTCAGGCGCTTGATTTTATGTTAGGGGAGGATATTACATACTCATTTCAACATTCATTCTCCTTTAGCAATTTCACGGTGGTAGAAGCGAATGCACCGCAGCAACCCAATGGATATGATTGTGGAATGTTTGTGTGCATGTTTATGGATGATATCGTGCCTACTGCGGAACAACTTCAATTGGTAAGTTACATAAGTCAACTTCATAAATTAATTTGTCATAATATCATCTGACAGTTCGAATATCATTCTGACTGTAGTGCGTGACTATGTTATTTGTTACAGTTTGATTCCACCCGGCAGCGACTCTTGTTTGCTCGATACCTTGCTCTGTTCCCCGGTAACAAAATGTCCGTAGGGATTAATGAAAAAGCCAAAGCGCGTCATGATGAATTGGTCAAAGCTAAGTTGAAGCGTAAGCTTCCGAATCGAGATGTGCCACCCATAAAAAAGCTTAGCAAGAAAGCAATGCGTCATCTACTATAAAGTTGTGTGTCAATAGGACTATAATAGATGATCATTTTGTGGCATACTCTAACAACTACAGTTTAACTTGTTTGGATACAAAGTTTCTGAAAAACTATTTCCACCATTTTGTTATCATATTTCCATATGTTGATGGGTTGCAGGCAGTTGGTGATCTTTTTGTCCACCACTCTATCCCTTGTTTTGTATAGTGCTTAACATATAATTAGACACAGACAGATGCTATGTATATACCTGAAAAATTGTAAATACTAGCTTTTTATTGGTGTTTAATCGTATGATAGTTTGATTGTATTTGTGTTGTTTATTCATCTTCAATGTCACATTCCATAGTCATGTTTCCACAATACAGTTGTGTTTATTTTCATGTGGTCATAGTAAAGTGTGTATTACGTATGTTAACATATCAACATTATAATCTTATGTAATATAGGTTTGACATGTAAGATGCAACATGTTATCATCCCATAAATGTCTGTTCTGGCAATCATTGTTGATAATGATTGCCAGAACACATACCAACGTGTTTGCAATAGACAACAAGTTTGCTGTGTGAACATAAGTAGCAGGTTCAAAACCAGTATGGGACTATTTGTTAGCAACACTCCACTCTCCTTGACCTTTGGTGGTGGTGGATGTCATCATTCAGTTGGTGCTTGTTGGCATTAGTCATTAGTCATGATTGGAGCCACACCAGGCGTTTCCTGAAACATAATATTACTACCAACTCTACTTATATCTTCTAGTTGAATATGTGGACATGTCTTCACCGTGTGCCCAACTTGTCGACATTTTCCACAATGGCGTATCTTTGGGGAGGTTTTCTTCGGTTTTCTTACCCCCCTTTGGTTGTAGCTTTCAGTGGATCTTTTACATGTTCAATGTTAGGCGTTTTATCCTGCCCCTCACCATTATTCATTGCTGCCTTTTCCTTTACCAAGATTCCTTCAATTCTCTCAGTTAGACGATGGATATTGCTTTTTGTCTCTGTAAATCCTTCTGCTGTTTGAGAAGCCAAGTAGCATAACTTTGTACACTGACTGGTTAATGCTCCATACCTAACATGTTCAACCATCATCATCATAATGTAAATTGATTTTTGTTATCAAAATATAGAAAGACATTGCATTCTTACTCCTATTACACAACTTCAAATAGTATCCCTTTATTAAATAGGTACATATATATACATACATTAATATATAGTTATATACAATTCTATAACCAAAAGGAGTATGAAGGCATGGTGGTGACGGAGTGCACGTATGAACAACATGATAGGTCATCCATTGCTTTGGCCAAGCGGGCACGCTGTCATTGTGGTGCGGCCGCGCACGCATTAGTACTCACAAACATGTCTTCAGTATGGGTGCGCGGCCGCCCTCACAATGTGGTGCAGTCGCGCAGTTAGGACAGTGTTGGTGCGCAGCTACACCAGTCTTGTGGTGCGGTCGCACACTTATGGCAGTGCTAGTGCGCGGCTGCACCTCTGCAATGGTGCGGCCTCGCAGTTACGGCAGTGCTACTGTGCGGCTGCACCTCTGCAGTGGTGCGGCCTCGCACTGATGAACAGCTTCACTGGCCGTCCACAAGACAGGTGCGCGGGCACGCCAGCATGGTAGTGCGGCTGCGCCGAAACACTGGATTAATAGCGCAGCTGCGCATGAAATCGACAGCGGCTGCGCACCCATGAGGGAGTGCAATGGGAATGTATGCACTCCTCATGTGGTGGTGACCGGCCTCACATCACGGTGCAGCCGGCGACGTTTGATGCATTGTTCGTGCACACCCTCACTATCACTAGAACGTGGCCGCGTAGCCTTCCTATACAATACATGAATGATATTAATATAAAAAAGATGTTTACATAATATAAAGGAAACAGAAAATGAAGTTTACCGTGCCATGTGAACAACATTTGCTTCACCTTTGTGCACCACCTTATCAACGTCGTCGTCGGCCTTTGCATTCTTTGTCCACCGACGCAATATCAATGACTCTGGTAAACAGTCAATGTTCATTGCTTTCATTGCACTGAATATATGGCAACAAGGGATACCAAGTGTCTGAAACAATTTGCATGAGCATAGGAAGCTATTTTCAGTTGGGTTGTATACCACATCCCAAGTTGTCTCACCACACGCAAACTTTTTAAATGTAAATATCTGTTGTGTCATATCAGTGGCACAGTTTACGATGCTTAGCGTTGCTTCTGAATTGATTTCATCCCTTACTTTTAAGAATAAGTTGCGAGTATAAACTTCTGATGCATGTGTCTCTATTTGCAACAAGTGGGTTTCCAGCATTGGCTGCGAATTAATGTTCTCAAAGTTGTCTCTTGCCTCATTGTGGCGAAGTCTTTCCATCACCCTATGTGTTTGGCTGACGAACTCGAATAACTTCAGACGACGGTTCAAATATTTATTAAATAAACGGTTTATACTCTCAGAACGTTGCGTGCTTCGCATGCCCCCAAAGAAAGTGGTTCTCAAAAACGTTTCTGCCCATTGCTTTCGTCTGCCAAACAACTTTCTAACCCAAGCGTTATCCTCTAATTTATACGTTGCAACCATCATCGACCAATACTGTTGAAAGTCAAGCTCAGTCATGTACGTAAGCATGCAGGTCGTGAACTCCCTAGTGAAGGCAACATTGCAGATATTTGTCTGCACATTTCGTTCCAGATGCCATGCACATAATCGCCTAGTTGCCCCAGGCATTACTGTCTTTAGTGCTTTATGCATCGCAATATCGCCATCCGTCACAACAGCTACAGGATGCTTATGTTGCATTGCTTCCAGAAATGTTTTGAGGACCCATGTATATGTGGCTATTGTCTCATCCACCACCAAACAGAATCCAAAAACTGTTGTTTTGTTATGGTTATTCACGCCGACAAATATAACAAGAGGTCGGTTGTACGCATTCGTCTTGTACGTCGAATCGAAAGATACAACATCGTCGAAATAATGGTAATCAATACGAGACTGCGAGTCGGCCCAAAAAATGTTGCCTAATGACCCATCTTCAGTTATAGTAAACTTGAAAAAAAAATTACCATCCATTTGTTGTTTTCCTGTCATGTACGCAATAACTGCGTCTGCATCCCCATTGGTTGAGGTACACCTATGTTTGGAATCCAACCCATTTTGTAAGTCTTTACGAGTGTGACCAACAGCTGCATGACTGCCTGCTTGGTGGACCATATGCTCCATCACTTGAGAGGTGCGAACCCCAATATATTTCCACGATTCAGCTTGTGCAATGTTGGCAGGCGGAACATGACGATGCGAACGAAGAAACTGCGCCTGGTTTGGAGTCGCTAAGGGATGACAATGTTCTGTTACGAACTCGTTCACAACCCACATACTTTTTTCACGGTTGAATTTTATTCGCATAGCAGCTCGACAACCTTCCCGAGTTATGCCTTTTGACTCGCGCTGCCTATCTCGTCGCTCCAAGTACTTTTTCTGTATGAACCCCTCCTTGGAGCAAACCCAACGTCGACATGTTATTAACCCATTTGCATCCTTTCGTAGCATACGCACACTAAAACCAACCACAACTGAATATTTATGGTAAAATGCTTCTGCATCATCAACAGAAATGAATTCTTTTCCCATAACATCGGATGTACTTAAACAACAGAAGTTATTAGGAGCGTCTAACGGACTTTTGCAACCTCCATCAGCAGCATCAGCATTACCAGTGCTCTGGGAAAGCGACGGCATTCGTGTACATTGGTCTCCAGAGGGCGATACATGGAAGGTATCGTTATTAACATCCGGAAACCACTGGTGACTCAAATAAATGCCCTTTTTTTCATCCATCCCTGCACGATCCAAACAAAATAAAGGTCACTTACTGTGGAATGTATCGATCTACCTACAGTGGTACATGTATTATTATATGTTGATGTCATAGATACATATATATATGTATGTGTGTCTGTGTGCGTATAAGTATATATATATACACAAGCATATATATGTGTCTGTGTATATATATCTGGGTGTATGATGACCACTGTGTTATTCTGTGTCAAGGTTCATGCATATAACCAATACCAGAGTACACCCACATTTTGTTTACTTGCAAAGCAACTACACCACCAGCACATATATTATTACCTATGCCTTTGTGGGACACTTGATCATGACCTCTGTAGCTTGTATGAAGCAACTGCAACCGTTGTTGGTGTTGTTTGACCCAAGTTGGATGTTGCAGGAAATAGGCAAAATGGAGCTGTATAAGACTTAATATGTTGTTGTTTTAGGGAAAGTGGTTGGTGGTTGATATAAATCCATTTATGAGACATTTGCCCACGTAACCAAGGGAGGAGGTGGTTGGTTAAAAGGTTTGCATTCATAATTGAAGACATTACCAAAGGAGGAGGTGGTTGGTTAAAAGGTTTGTTCACAACATTAAGAGTGGGTTGGTTAAACAGTTTGTTAAGGGAATTTCAGCTTGTAACTTCCAAAAATCGACGTTAGCTACATATATCTTGAATGTGAAATGATACCCTATATGCCAGGAACATTGTTTTCACATTTGTAAATCAATCTCCTGAAATTTTTAAAGTTTTATCTATGTCAACATAAAATGACATAAACGAAATTGTCAATAGTATGATAATATACATGGCATCAACCTTAAAAAAAAACATACTTGTTCAAAAAAGATTAAATGTACATTACATTAAATGTGCGAACAGTTATTTACTAACACACACAGTAGGTCAAATATACATATAGTTATATATGTAACTATCCCTGATGAGGTATTTTATCCATACCAGTTTGCAACTTCAACTCCTATCAACTATCAGCATCGAGATGGTGAATGGCAATTACATGCAGTTGCATGGCATTCCGTACATCCGCAAAACAAGCAGCAAATAAAATTCTATTAACATTACCAAACAATAAGTTCATACATGGTAGCACTGCACCATGCCTATCACCACAGGCTTACACTTACAACGGACAAATACAAAGTCAGTACAGTCACTGCGAAAACAAAAACAGCAACCATAAGCCGTCACCGTGGACCATCCACTTAAAACCAAAAGCGCCGACAGTGTTTGGTTTAAATACAACTGTTGTCATAACTTCAATTTTGCCACCTGATATGTACCTTACCATCTGCATCCAACTAACACCTATATAACATCCACCATACATGTTATCCCTCACCCAGTACATCGCCCTGCTGCACAGTTGTTTCTTTTGTGGCAGGTGTTTTTGCCTCATGCAGTAGCTGCGTAACATGAGTAAGGGACTGTCCATGACTCGTAAGTTGGGAGCACATTGATGCGAACAATTTCTCCTGCTGTGCCTTAAGGTTTGCAATGGCTTGTTCTTGACGCTCCTGTATAGCATTAACTGCAGCAAAAATATCAGAAACCCAAGCAGGTGGTTGTGCCTCATTGCTACATGTTGACGGGCAACTGTCCTTACGGATTTTCTTTGCTTTTCGCTCTGCATTCGGTTTGTTACCATTCATAATGCGGTCGTGTAAGGTATCATATGTGACGCCATCTATTGGCTTGGGTGGAGACACCCACAAATCGCCCACCTCCGTTGGAACACCAGCATTCAAACAAAATTGAGTTATAAGGGCAGGAAAAGGGAATCCATACCTCGTAGCAGTGTCGGCATCATATATTGCCGTGAAAATACACTTCCCAACGTTGATGGGTCGGTTAGTGCCAATAGCATGTACAAGTCTCGCTCTGGGTTCCCTGATTTTGGTGAAGTGTTTACTTGGAAGGAGATTGTGTGAAGCAAAGGTACACCAGAATGCATACTCGACAGTGAACTTTTGATACAATATTTGTTTACTTTCAATAGTTTCTGAACCATACAGCTCCTTTACCATTTCAGCTTTTGCGATAAGCTCAACATTATACTCATCAGACTCAACAATTTGAGGGACTTTGAAATACTTATTAATCAGAGTTGGGGTGATGACGACATTAGTACCCCTTACTGGTGTGCCCTTTCCTTCCATAAATGGCTCCGGAAGGAAGTTTGCATAAAACTCGCGGACCATGTTTTCACAGGACTTTGCTGGTGTAGAGGCCAATTTCACCCACTTTCTAGCATGTAGTACCTCCATAAGACCGGTGTCCTCCAAATCTTCAAATTTCACGGCCCTCTCAAAAATGAACGGACGGCCGGAGAATGTCTGGTATCTACAACGAGCCTCAGAAGATATGAAACGTTGGTTTGTTGATGCTGCTCTTGAACATATACCTTTGTCGTTTCCCAATGATGAGGTCTGGTATTTACCCACCTTCTTACCCTTGCTGACATGCGTCTGATGTGACCGAAGACTGGTTTTCCTGTTATGTTGGTTATTTGAAAGACCATCGTTTTTGGAGTGCACCATCTTTTCTGCGGTTGCAACTGTAAACAAACACCTCAATATGATATCAAATAACGTTATCAATTGTTCCTGAAGCAAAATCAAAGTGCTATGCTATGGGTATGCATTTAAAAACCTGTATGGTTATTGAAACCTATCGATACTTTGTAATAACTCCTATCCAAACAAAATATTATCACACCCCCAACACTAATATGACACCAACCGATGGCACACAAATCTGTAATCAACGTCTTAGTCCTACAAATGGAAATCTCATGCTTATCACCAACCTGTCACACAGACTTCTTCGTAGAATGTAATACTTCTACAACCGCAAAACCCATATCCGAGACACCATTTTATAATGAACTACCTACAGAAATTATAGTTGTCATGCACAGAAAATGGAACACCCACAAATGTGCAATTCATTTGCACGTTTTCAACACATAACACAATTAAGTAACACAATGACAGTGATTAATCAGTGCAAATCCTTTACTGTACACCCCATTAAAACACAATGGTATGTAAACTGCATGCAAAATATCTCCCTATAAATAAACCACAAATCATTTTTCAGATTGCAAAAAAAAACCATTACATCTTAAACACAATGCACAACATGTCAAAATCAATACAGCTTTTCATACAAGGAATAAGTGCTACAATTACACCATTACCATGCAAAACCCCACAAATTCATCCTACAAAGCCCCAAAATTTTTCGAAAACAAATTTCATATTTTAACCCTAAAATCGAAACCCACATTCACAAAAATTCCAAACAAGTTTATAACAGCATAACTTACGTGCACAACTTCAAAACCAATCTATTGAAACTGAAAAAAGTTAAAGCCCCAAAACAATACGTGAAACTTAATCCAACTACCTGACACCGACGGTATTAGTGGTGAAACACTTACCTGAAAATTGTTTTTGCTGCCTACTTGGTCGCCGATAAAGCAAACCACTGCAAAAAACCAGATGAAATTGGCAGGTTAAATGGTTGACAACAGTGGAAGGGGCATATGGAGTTGGCAAGTTCGGCTGGGGACAAGAGGAAGTGTTGCTTTTGTTGTAAAATGACATGTTAAATTACTTTCTAATTACTGTTTCCCTTTCATTGTTTTTTATTTATTATTTTTTTATATTTATTTTGTAAATAATATAAACTACAAAAATTATTTAATTTAAAAACATGTGTTGATATTTGCACATTAAACTATAATGACCAAACTAACCCTCTTCATATTAACATTGACTAGTACTTGACAAATACAAGGGCTAAATTGATACACCTTTCGAAACGTTAGGGAAGATAAAAATTATTATTCTAGACCAATTTTTACAATATTATTGTTAAATTTATTAACAAAAAACTGGGAATGTATTATTTTCTTGTATATGCAAATTTTTTGGGTTGAAATTTATATTGTTGTTATATTGTATATAAGCAATAGTGTTGGTGAAATTCTACTTGCCTAAGTACAACTTTGTCCAGCTATTTTATATATTCTTTTAACTGAAAAATATGTGGAAGTTATGAAATAATAAGTTATGAATTATTAATATTCAATAACTCTAAGCAAAACGTAATTTTATTAAAATAATGTGTTACTCTTAGTAACAGGTCAAATTGTAAACTGGAAAAACCATTACTATTGATTTTCAATGGATTAGCATTTTCTTTATAAATTCAAAGTCTTTTAATATGATATTTATATTGTAAATTATTGATATATTCATTGACGAATTAACATTTTTTTCACATAATACATTCATTTGATATAAGACAAAATTACATGTAACCATTGAAAATTATATAAAGAATTTCAATTACATAACTAAACTTACTTAAGAAATCTTATGTGGGGATATTAGGTGTTAAAATAATATTAAATTGTAAATATAGCGACATCTGTCATTCAAAAACCTCATTACGTCACAATGTAACTGCTAAATAAAATATTCATAATAATTTTTATAAATATTTTAATCCGTTTTAAGTTGTTTTCTAAAAATATTTCAATTTAAGTTATTATTTTGTAAACATAATTCAATTTAAAAGTTACTATATTTTTCACCATTTAAAAAAGTACAAGTACATTGGATTGTACTGGTATTGCTGTATGACCACGCTAAAACAGTTGTGTGTCCACATACCAACACTGCAGTCAAAATGTGGTCACATCAAGATGTTAGTGCACTTGCACACCCATGCAAATTGTAAGACTTGCACTGGTATATGTGCGGGGCCGCACTAAAACGGTGGTGTAGTCGCACACCAATATTTAAATAAGTACGTCACTATGTTATGGTGTCATTCCAGTCACACACCTCTGACTGCTGTAAGGCTTACGCTTTACTTTTGTGTGAAAATTTTATATTTTACAACGTATTACTTGGATGTGTGCAAGCAAAATTATTATATATACAAATATTCAAGGAAAATTTCAAGTTTGTTTGTAACATTTATCTAATTATCTAAGTATTACAAATTCACTATATTATTTCCTTCGATCTTGTAATTACAGTTAAACACTTTATAAACTGTATGAATACTAAATTACCTTTAATCAACATTAAAAAAAAATAATAAATAAAATTCAGTAACTTATGACGTTCTCCGAATGTCAAACTTGTTCTCAGAACACATTTTTTTGTTGATGTGAACAAGATGACATCATATAACTTGTTAACATAACGTTGGAGTTTTTCAGAGAACAACTTTGACGTTTGCTGACGTCATACATCCATTTTTGTATAGTTTGAACAACTTCTAACATTGTCCGAACATCAAACTTGTTCCTAGAACAACTTGGACGTTGATCTCCACAATATGACGTCATCTAACTTGTTAACATAACGTTAAAGTTATTTGTAGACCAATTTAGACGTTTGCTGACGTCATACGTTTGTTTTTGTTAAGTTTGAACAATTTCTGACGTTGTCAGAACGTCAAACTTGTTAGGAGAATAACTTCGACGTTGTGATACAAGATGACGTCACCTAACTTGTTAAGATAACGTTGGAGTTGTTCGGAGAACAACTTTAACATTTGCTGACGTCATATACCGTTTTTGTTAATTTGAACAACTTCTGACGTTGGTTAAACATCCAACTTGTTCGGAGAACAACTTCGACGTTGTGTCAACAAGATGACGTCACTCAACTTGTTGACATAACGTTGGAGTTGTTCTACGAACAACTTTAACGTTTGGTGATGTCATACACCGTTTTTGTTAAGTTTGAACAACTTCTGACGTTGGTTGAACGTCAAACTTGTTCCTAGAACAACTTTGACGTTGTGTCAACAAGATGACGTCACCCAACTTGTTAACATAACGTTGGAGTTGTTCGTAGAACAACTTTGACGTTTGCTGATGTCATACACCGTTTTTGTTAAGTTTGAACAACTTTTGACGTTGGTTGAACGTCCAACTTGTTCGGAGAACAACTTCGACTTTATGTCAACAAGATGACGTCACTCAACTTGTTGACATAACGTTGGAGTTGTTCTACGAACAACTTTAACGTTTGGTGACGTCATACATCGTTTTTGTTAAGTTTGAACAACTTCTGACGTTGGTTGAACGTCAAACTTGTTCGCAGAACAACTTCGACGTTGTGTCAACAAGATGACGTCACCCAACTTGTTAACATAACGTTGGAGTTGTTCGTAGAACAACTTTGACGTTTGCTGACGTCATACACCGTTTTTGTTAAGTTTGAACAACTTCTGACGTTGGTTGAACGTCAACTTGTTCGGAGAACAACTTCGACGTTGTGTCAACAAGATGACGTCACTCAACTTGTTGACATAACGTTGGAGTTGTTCTACGAACAACTTTAACGTTTGGTGACGTCATACACCATTTTTGTTAAGTTTGAACAACTTCTGACGTTGGTTGAACGTCCAACTTGTTGGGAGAACAACTTCGACATTGTGTTAACAAGATGACGTCACTCAACTTGTTGACATAACAATCGAGTTGTTCTACGAACAACTTTAACGTTTGGTGATGTCATACACCGTTTTTGTTAAGTTTGAACAACTTCTGACGTTGGTTGAACGTCCAACTTGTTCGGAGAACAACTTTGACGTTGTGTCAACAAGATGACGTCACCCAACTTGTTAACATAACGTTGGAGTTGTTTGTAGAACAACTTTGACGTTTGCTGACGTCATACACCGTTTTTGTTAAGTTTGAACAACTTCTGACGTTGGTTGAACGTCCAACTTGTTCGGAGAACAACTTCGACGTTGTGTCAACAAGATGACGTCACTCAACTTGTTGACATAACGTTGGAGTTGTTCTACGAACAACTTTAACGTTTGGTGATGTCATACACCATTTTTGTTAAGTTTGAACAACTTCTGACGTTGGTTGAACGTCCAACTTGTTCGCAGAACAACTTCGACGTTGTGTCAACAAGATGACGTCACCCAACTTGTTAACATAACGTTGGAGTTGTTCGTAGAACAACTTTGACGTTTGCTGATGTCATACACCGTTTTTGTTAAGTTTGAACAACTTCTGACGTTGTTGAACGTCAAACTTGTTGGGAGAACAACTTGGACGTTGTGTCAACAAGATGACGTCACCCAACTTGTTGACATAACGTTGGAGTTGTTCGTAGAACAACTTTGACGTTTGCTGACGTCATACACCGTTTTTGTTAAGTTTGAACAACTTCTGACGTTGATTCAACGTCCAACTTGTTTGGAGAACAACTTCGACGTTGTGTCAACAAGATGACGTCACCTAACTTGTTAACATAACGTTGGAGTTGTTCGTAGAACACCTTTGACGTTTGCTGACGTCATACACCGTTTTTGTTAAGTTTGAACAACTTTTGACATTGGTTGAACGTCCAACTTGTTCGTATAACAACTTTGACGTTGTGTCAACAAGATGACGTCACCTAACTTGTTGACATAACGTTGGAGTTGTTAGGACAACAACTTTGACGTTTGCTGACGTCATACACCGTTTTTGTTAAGTTTGAACAATTTCTGACGTTGATTCAACGTCCAACTTGTTTGGAGAACAACTTCGACGTTGTGTCAACAAGATGACGTCACCCAACTTGTTGACATAACGTTGGAGTTGTTCGTAGAACACCTTTGACGTTTGCTGACGTCATATACCGTTTTTGTTAAGTTTGAACAACTTTTGACGTTGGTTGAACGTCCAACTTGTTCGTATAACAACTTTGACGTTGTGTCAACAAGATGACGTCATCAAACTTGTTGACATAACATTGGAGTTGTTAAAACAACAACTTTGATGTTTGCTGACGTCATACACCGTTTTTTGTTAAGTTTGAACAACTTCTGACGTTGGTTGAACGTCCAACTTGTTCGGAAAACAACTTTGACGTTGTGTCAACAAGATGACATCATTTAACTTGTTGACATAACGTTGGAGTTGTTCCGAGAACAACTTTGACGTTTGCTGACGTCATACACCGTTTTTGTTAAGTTTGAACAACTTCTGACGTTGTCGAAACGTCAAATTTGTTCTCGGAACAACTTTGATGTTGATCTGAACAAGATGACGTCACCCAACTTGTTCACGTAACGTTAGAGTTGTTTGAACAACTTTGATGTTTGCTGACGTCATACACCCATTTTTGTTAAGTTTGAACAACTTTGGACGTTGTTCTAACGTCAAACTTGTTTAGTCGACAACTTCCACGTTTATTGAACAAGTTGACGTACTAAACTTGTTAAGAGGAACGTTGTAGTTGTTGAATGAACAACTTCTACGTTAATGTTAATTTTTAATAATAAAAACTAGTTAATATAATATAATATTTTATAACAAATTATTATATTTATATATTAATTTAATTATAATATAATATTTTTTAACTTAATAATAAATATTAATAATAACTTAAAATATTATGAAATATTATTATAATACTATATTTTATAATAAAATATTATATTTATATATTATTTTATTATTAAACTATTATTTAAATATTTTTTATTATAAAATTATTATTTTAAATCACCGGTTACTGCAAGTTGTAATAAAAACTATTTGGCTGCCAACTGGCAGCCAAATGTGTTTGTATGGTTTGTTGTTTGTACCATAGTCAATTCCTGACTATATGATGAGGACTGATCATGGGAAAGAATATCTGATGTCGACATAATATATCAATTGAACATGCATTATGTCCAAATCATTGTGATTGCAAATAATTAAAACTTACATCGACTATTAATTGATTACAATGGAAAGCGAGGACATCATGCTAACCGAATTACGCTCGAGAAATATTATTAGAATTGACGCTGAATTAATTATAATTTATTTATTGAGACCGATTTAGTCATATTCCAATTAAGAATACCTTCATTACTGGGCAAACAAAGTCCGTAGCGTGTTGAATCGTGCTGGATTAAATCAAATCATATGGTCTGGTATGGTTTTTGAATTTTGAAAAAATCATATGGTTTTATTATTATCAAACCATATGATCTATCCAGTTCATGGTTCATGTTCATGAAGCTCAAACCAAGCCGTAAATCAAATACCTTAAAGATATATTTATGTTACTACGTGTCATATCTAATATTTTTCATTGAAATAATATATATGATATAAATTGTAATTATTACTTAGTTGATATATATATTAAAATAAGCCAAACATTTATAATCATAATTACTAAAGCCCAACTCATATTAATATTTGTTAGACTAAACCTAACAAGACCGGACCAATTTACTTTGGTTTGGTCTGACCTAGAGAAAAAATAAATATATATATATATATATATATATATATATATAGTCCAATTTGGTCCTATATTTATTTGGACTGAACTTTTTAGTTTTGTCTAATTTTAATCAGAACCGAAACACACGTGTACTATAATCATAATTACTAAAGTCCATGCTACTGAAATTTAAATTATATAATCATAATTACTAAACCTCAACTTATTTTAATATTTGTTAGACCAATCCAAACAAGACCGAACCAATTTAATTTGGATTGATCTAGCCTAGAAAAAGAATTGGTCCAAATTGTTCTTGGAGTAGCGATATTGGCACCCTCACAAGCTGTATGTGCACCCTAAATTTAGGAAATCACCTCAATTGCCCAAAGCAACAATCCCATTGAAATTATATTAATGTCTTGAAAATAGATCGAAATATGATTTTGTTGAAAACAAGACTTTGAACTAGACTAATTTCTAAAGGAAATCAGATCGATTTGATCTAGTTTTCAACAAAGCTAGATTCATTTGATGTAGCTAATGGAGGACACCTAAATTACCCAAACCAGTTCAAATTGTCCAAAGCAACAATCCCATTGAAATTATATCGATGTCTTGAAAATAGATCGAAATTTGGTTTTGTTGGAGAAAAAGAAGAAGATAAAGAAGAAGCCAGATTCATTTGATGCGGCTAATGGCGGACACCTAAATCGCCCAAACCAGCTCAAATTGCCCAAAGCAACAATCCCATTAAAACTATATCAATGTCTTGAAAATAAATTGAAATCTGGTTTTGTTAGAAGAAGACAAGGATAAGGAAAAGAAGAAAAAGAAGAAGAAGAGCACAACAAAAGAAGAAGAAGAAGAACAACAATAACAATAAGAAGATAAGCATAACAGAAGAAGAAGAAGGAATGGCTTGGTTGATTTTGGTGATGGTTGATTCTCGGAGCTTTTAATCTGGTGACGTGGTTGGCTTGAATGGATGGAGATCCAATCTTTGTCTATCTCATGAGATGGATGGTGGTGGTGATCCAATCATCCTTTTTTTTTTTTTTTTTTTTTAAAAAGATATATAAGATTTTTTTTTTATAATTTTGGTTTTCTAAAATTAATCTCTACCATTCATCAATATGATCTCACTTTTTCTTTCTAAATTTTTAATTTTAATTATTTTATAATTTAAAAATTATTTTAAATTAATTTTCAATTTTTTAACTATTTCTAGAATTTTTAGTTATATATATATATCTCAACTGTTCATTTTCGAGATGAACGATTAAAATTTTTTAAGTTTTTGAAATTTTGTCCAATAAAAGTCGAGGTAAATAACTCGTTTTTGCTACAAATTAGTTAGTCAACAGCATTCTTGTCTTTTTGCTATATTTTATTATTCTTAAGTTATCTCTTACGATCAAACCATTAGTGCAAATAAGAATATTGTAATAAAAGGCATACGTTGGTTTTGTTTGTCGTTAGGCATATATCCAAAGGGTTTTGAGTAATTTGCCATTTTACAGAGATTTCTACGACATGAGAAAATTATAGGCATTTGACAACAGCCAAACACATTTCTTGGGTTTTAAATTATGCTTTAGTATAAAATATCTGGATCACATTTTGTAGAAGATTGATACAAAATAAGAATGTTCAAGGCAAAGGCACTGGTGATACCCAATTATCAAATGGTATCAGGTTTCTATTAACGACAGTTCCATCGTGTAGCCAAAATGTCTCGGATGATTGCTGAAATTGCCTCACTTTCCTCTGAAGTTCCCATAAAATTCCATGCATTGCTGAACATGGTTCTGACTCTGAACCATAAACCCACAAACACCTTACTTTCTTACCGTGGGCTATCATTCGCATTATATCATCATCTATTAAAAAAAAAAAAAATCCCTAAAGTTAATTGGCATTATCTAATCTGGAATATAGCAAGGGAGTCAAAAAGTACAAGTATGAAGTGATGAGTTTAACTTGACCTGATATGGATTCTAAGTACTCCAAGAGTTGGGGACCTATCTGAGTGGCTGGCCATTTGATTGTGAATCGTGTGTAGTCAATCACATTTTGAAATGGTAATTCTATTTGATCTGATAATATAAGTGGGACACATTCCTATTCACCAACACAATTTGCATTATTTCACTTGGCCTAACTATCCATTTTGTAGTTGCATTAATAGATAGATAGAGAGAGAGAGAGAATTATACCGCAAAAAAAGCCTCATAGAAGCGAAGAGTCCAAGATGACAATCCGCGAGGAACAAGGCAGAACTTGGCATTGCGGAGGTGTAAAAAATATTCCATATTTTCCAACTTGTTAGCAACATCATACTTCAAATCCGGACATTCCAACTGTTTATAACATCAATTTGTATATATTAATCTAAGTCATTAAAGTACAGAGAATTCCTACTATAAATCAAATCTAAAAAGAAGAATAAAAAACCTTATCTGGATATTGCTTCGCGAGGTCTATCAACTGAAGACGAGGAAGCTTCCCTTGAGCACGGCCTAAATAATTAGCCAAATACTTGCGCTTTGATAAAGGCAAAGGATGCACACGAAAAGCCCCGTCCGTGGTCATGTAGTCATTGACATTACCAGGAATTATGATATCTTTCCAAGTATTGAAGGCACTTGAACTTATTCTATCAGTTCGATCAGCCTGCATCAATCAAACCAATTGTAAATTAAATTTAGAGGTTATTTTCTGGAAGTAAAAC
The DNA here is from genome assembly GCA_019925255.1 of Litchi chinensis. Classification (NCBI taxonomy): domain Eukaryota; kingdom Viridiplantae; phylum Streptophyta; class Magnoliopsida; order Sapindales; family Sapindaceae; genus Litchi; species Litchi chinensis. Next base: position 19,687,409 of record CM034468.1, read on the forward strand.
ACAGAGAAAGCATAATACCTCAGGAGTAAGAAATATGGAATGGTTTATGAATGTTTCCCACGATGTAAAAAAGTGAGCTCCAGCCCCACTGAACACAAAATCATGCGTAATTCAAAGACAAAATTGTCTATACAATTATACTATTAGGAGAAACAGGACATCTTACATGACTTGTACATGCAATTTAGATTAGCTGCCAGGTTTGTCATTAGTTCAAAGAAGCCGGTTCATAGAATTATGTTCAAACAGAATTCTTTTATGCTTCTATGGAAGGACAGGCAAGTATGTCAACCAAGTAAGAAGTAACTTCCATTCAAAATCATATAAGAAAAGCTTTATTGTTGGGTTAGATTGGATTATCCTTATTAGGAAATTTTATATTTTAGGCACTATATTTTATTTTGAACTGCGAATATTTATTAAAAGTTGTAGTCTCTAAAACTTTAGTGTAGAATAACAACTAGCTAATGTTTTAAATTATAGAATGTTATAAAACGAATTTTAGCTTTAAAATTGTGAAATTTTCATAAATTATTCTAGTTATAAGCCAATTTAAAAACAAAAATTTAAAATAATACCTGAAAATTACTAGACAACTACCTAATCCGAGAGGTATATGACTATGTAAACAGTCATACCTTGGGAAGACAAATATATGGTCACGGCCTCCAGATCGCCTAAAATAGGGCATTTGACTAATAACCTGAATAAATAGTATCAGACTGAGGTCCCCCTTTCATTAGGAAGTTAATAAATATTAAATAAATTATATTAACATGTTAACAAAGACCTCCAAATAATCAAATTGTGGTGATTTAAAGCAATGAACTAAAGATTTTACCTCAACATAGGTTTGATTAATGACTTCCTCAGTCAGTCCTGCCATCACCATGATGCATTTGACATATGCTGGTACAAAGAAGAGGTCCGCTTCATCTTTATAACTTGTCCTGAATCTTGATTTTAGAAGTAATTTGTGTACTTTAACCTATATAATATTCACCGACAACATTTAGAGTGATCGCTAAATGTTTTTTTTAAATGTTATATCCACTTTTCATACTGGAAGTGATCATTATTATAGTCACTTTCATGTAATTTTGAACATGGATTACATTTTATTTATTAAAAAAAAAAAAAAAACCTATAAAGGGTGACATGTGATGAGAGTGCTATCTTCCATTAAAATCATGTTATGTAACATAAATAATTAACTATAATTATTATCATTTCACAGCATATTATGTGATTTATTTTGAAAATGTAGGGTGCTTTGTCACACCCATGTTTTCCCCCAAAAGAAGTGGCGGAAGTTGGAAAAGAAATTATTCATAATTCATGAAATTATAACGTATGAACTTATTGAATACTAAAATATGCCTTTGTCACAATCATTGCTAATTGCCCGTGGTCATTGAGTGAAGTATTTCGGCTGAACCAACCACGTAAGTTATCATTTTATCTAGTTACATACTTGGTTTCAGACTAACTAATCTCCTAATATAATCATATTTAATCTTACAAATAATGAGGTAGATATACCACAACATTTATATGCTCATTACACAAAGACAAAATCACTACATATTTACGAGATTCATTATGTTGTGCTGAATCAATCCATTATTTATTAATTTTGAATTTTGTTTTTAAAATTAACACTAATAGGTTAGAGCTCTATCAAAACCTATTATTACTTATCATCGGATCATTTAAACGATTTGAATATCTATTTTTACAACAAAAAGAAAAAATTATTTATATAAAACTTGAAAATAGATATACTTAAAAGGAGTTAGATCTTGAAAGCATATATACTGAAAAGGAGTTAGATCTCTAGTATTAAAATAGATTAAAACACACACCACCACACATATAGTACAAAAAGTTATGCGTGTGTTGAAAACGCATCACATATTTTCTTAAATTTTGAAAAAATATCAAATTAGTTCTTCATGTCAATCAACTGATGGTCAAATTAAATAGAAAATAAGAAAAGACTTTTCTACCCCTCAATTTAATTACAAGGCATACAATTATCATTTTACCCTTAATAAAACCAAAATTTTAATTGGTTAAAAATTAAAACTAATCCCTCAAACAAAATCAATTTATAAATTATAAAATAATAATAATAATAATGAAACCCCACGTCTTCGTCTTCATCTTTAATCCAATCACCACAACAATCTCCAACTTTAATCAAACTAACACACAACATGAGTACAATATCAAGAAAAAAATCACAAAAAATAATAATAAAAATTTGTGACAGAAACCTTTAAAATATTTAAAAAAACTAAAAATTTAAAGGAAAATCTTATTAAACATTATTAAAATAAACTTAAAAATAATAAATACAAAAATGTTGGAAAAAACTATATATATATATATATATATATATAAAGAAGATTGGCGATGATCTGTTTAAGACCAGATCGTTATGATCTAGTTCGCATAATGTCACACTTATCATAATCGGATAACACCCATGTCATACCACACACCCATCAAAACCCAGATCACAGTAGATCGCACTTACCAAAACAAGTTTCAAAACCCACATTACAATTTCAAAACCCAATTTCCTCCATCCGTATCCAGTTTCAAGACTCATGTCACCAACTCCCTTATGACGGAGACGGCTTCTACATGCGTTGCAGCTCATCGACGACTCCCTATGTCACCCACTCAAGGCTTTTAATTTTCTATCATCCTAATCAAGAACGTCAAAGATTTGGTTTCAAGAACTAGATTGTCAGATGACGATCTAATTCTCGAAACCAGATCATTGTCGAAACCAACAATTTGGGTTTTGTTATGGGTATATTTCGAGATGTATAAATAGGTCGGTAAAAGCCTAACAAGCTGATCCAATAAATAGACTCGAAAGATAAAAGCTCAACAGATTAATTCAAGGGACTGGTCTAGCATGCAAGAGTCCAGTTCATCAATATCTAGCTCGCTGAAGTAATCAGCTTGCTACTACAGTACGAAGGTCGCAGGTCAGCCATGACTCAGCTCACCTCATCTCAACTTAAGGTCGTCCTAGTGAGGCTCAACCTGTAGCTTGAAGCGCATATTAAAGGAATCTTTCGAGAAAGACAACAACTTAAATTAAAAAGAAGTCAACTGCTAGAATTTGAGATAAAATCAAATTCCTAATTTGACGGAATATATTTCTTAATTGATAGACGTCAGTTTTGGAATTGTATTTAATGTGATATTTTTTCATGTTTTATTTGTACTCAAACTATAACATCCCACGTTATAAATATAGGTTGAAGTTCATTGTAAAGACACATATGAATCAATAATATACTGTGACTCTGCCAAGTTAACCAGAGAAACAGTCGTGGACGTAAACATCTCTTTTGGTCCAATCACGTAAAAACCCCTTGTAGCTGTTCTTCCTTTTCTTTCTTCTCTGTTTTCTATTTTGTTTTGCTTAATTGCAGGTATTAGATCAAGAACTTAAGTCGATCAAATTCATGTGTCAACAAGTTCCAAGAACCCAAATCCTTATCTTCACAATCTGGGTTCTTTAAAGACAGTCTGGTTTCCAGAGCCAGATTGGAAATTGGATCATCATTGAACTCAGATCATTTCTTGAAAAAGGAAACTACATCAGAGATGAAGAGGACTCAGCAACCCGAGAAAGCCTAGTAGAAGAGGATGATCTGATTTCCATTTCTTTTTTTTTTTTTTTTTTTTTGTAATTTGTATGATTTTTTCTTGATATTTTCTTGTTTTGAATAGATTTTTTATTGAATTGCTGATGGATGGGAAATCCATAAAGTTTTAAAGTTTTTTTTTTCTACTTACTTTTTTTAATTATTTATTTATTCATTAATTTTTATTACTTTTTATTTTTTCCATTTTTTCCCAATTTCTCTAGTAGATACGCGTGTCACAATTCTAGTTGCAATTAAAAAAGACAAAATTATCTTTAAAGAATATTTAATACATTTTCAAAACATAATTAAAAATTTGACACTTTAATTTTTCAAATTATAGGGATAAAAATTATATTTACCCTAAAATTTATAAGTAAACACATAACATATGAACTGAACATACAAACAGGAATCACTTGGTACCTTTTTCACTTTTCATATGACTCAAAATCTTTTGAACGGGTGGCCTTTATCACTAAATAGGGAGAAGAAATCCGAGAAGAGAATACCTGAGTACCCCATTGGCCTTTATCGCAATTTTCTGCAGTAAGGTTCAAAGCTATGCCATACATCAACGTGTCTAAACCGTTGATTTCATCCTCATCATAGATGTAGATTTTAAGAGAAAGGTGGGAGCCGTATCCTCTTTCCGGCCAAGAGAGATGTTTACCATTGAAGTGTAAGAGTTTTTGCAATGAGCGGTCCTGATAAAGTGAGAAACTAGTGAAGAAATATGTGAGGGCAATTAGGACAAGAGCAAAAATCTGGCGGGTGGGTGTGCAAGGAGTGCGATGGTGAGGGGTCATCCATCTAGGTTTGTTATGCTTCAAGGTCGCCATAATCTTACTGTAGAAGAGGGTGTGTGTATATATATATATATATATATATATACATATATATGTACACACACACAAGGAGTGCAGCGGTGAGGGGTCATCCATCTTAGATTATTCTGCTTCAAGGTCTTATGATATAAGAGGGTGAGGTAGTGAAGGGTCATCCATCTTGCTTTATCGTGCTTCAAGGTTGCCATAATCTTATTATAGGTGAGGGTGAGGTGGTGGGCTAGGGGTCACCCACCTTGGTTTATGTGCTTCAAGGTTGCCATAATCTTATTATGGATGAGGGTAAGGTGGTGAAGGGTCATCCATCTTGGTTTATTGTGCTTCAAGACCATACACGATGAGGACCACTCATGGGAAAAAATATCTAATGTTGACATAAATATATCATATTCAACATGCATTCTGTCCAAGTCATTGTGCTTGCAAATTATTAAAACTTACATCGACTATTAATTGATTACAATGGAAAGCGTAGACATCATGCTAACTGTGTAGTGGTCGAGAATTAATATTATAAATTGAATTGATTTTAATTTATTTATTGAGACTTATTTACCCATGTTCCAATTAAGAATACCTTCATGATGGACAAAAAAAGTCCATATATAGCACATTGAACCGAACTGGATTAAATCAAATCATATGGTCTGATTTGGTTTTTGAATTTTGAAAAAATCATATGATTTCTTTTTTATTACAAAACCATATGATCTATCCAATTCATGGTCTAAGTTCGTCAAGCTCGAACCAAACCATAAATTAAATATCTTAAAGATATATTTTATGTTGCTACATGCCGCATCTAATATTTTTTATTAAAATAATATATATGATATAAATTGTAATTACAACTTCGTTGACCTTTATATATATATATTTATTTATTTAAAATGAGCCCAATTTTTGAACAAAATTTAAATGATATCATCATAATTACTAAAGCCCAATTTACATTAATATTTGTTAGACCGAACCAAACGAGATCAGACTAGCTTAATTTGGTTTGATCTAGTCTAGTAAAAGTTGGCACAAATTGGTTTTATATTTATCTGGGCTGAAATTTCTAATTTGGTCTAATTTTTAGCGGAACCAGACCACACCCGTACTATAATCATAATTACTAAAGCCCGTACTAGTAGAATTTAAATTATATGATCATAATTACTAAAGAATAGTTATATCGGCACCCCTCAAAATAGGCATTCGCACCCCAAATTTATACATATATTTTTAAATTTCAATATTATCCTCAAATGAAATTATTTAAAGGGTTAAACCAACTCTTTAAAATTTAAAAATTACGTTGACATGTAATTTGATAACTATTATATAATTGGTTATTAGAAACTTTCAATAGTTTATTTCAAATACAAAATTCATAAATTTAAAAAAAAAAAAAAAAGCTAACTTTTAAATAATAATAAAATAAATAAAAATCATGAAGAGCTATTAAATTCTATAGCAGGTTGTCAAAAACTCTAGAATAATTTGGTGTTTTTTTAAAATAAATTTCAGGTTGCAAAATTTACAGAGGATAATAGGATGCTATTGTTTATATGAATTGAAATGGCTTTCATCAGATATTTTTCTCTTCAATTTTTTATTGTTGATTTATGAGTTTTAAATTAACTATGCTATTGCTCAAAGAAGGAATGTAGATTTCAACAATACACCTAAGTCCAGTTTGGTGTGTGAAATAGGATTAGATTATTTACGTAGGATTAGATTGGGTTAAATTATATTAGATTGGATTAATATAAATATTATCCTATATTTAGTGAATTGTATAATAGAATTATAAATACTGTGTACAAATTTAGATTTTATTAAAATTTTCAAGGATTTTTTATAAAATTTTCCCTCCTCCCTCTCTCATCACCAGAAACTTCACAGATACGATCACCCTCCTCCCAATTTACTTAGTGTATGAGAGAAAATTCTCAATTTGTATCTCTGTTTTTTCCATTGTTTAAAAACTCGGCCGAGTTGGTCGAGTTCTCGCCGAGAACTCGCTGCTCGACTGGTTTTCGAGCCGAGAACCCCCAAATTGGGGGTTTAACTCGGTTTCTGTAGAAACTCGACCCAACTCAGGTCGACTCGGCCCGACTCAGTCTGACTCGGCCTCGGTCCAACTCAACTTTTTTTTTTTTTAATTTTTTTGTCAAAACGACGTCGTTTTGGCATTATACTCGGATTGACTCAGGCTAACTCGGTTCGACTCGGTCCGACTCGATCTCGATTTTTTTTTAAAATTTTTTTTAAGATTGTAATTATGTAATTATGTTAAAGTGGCTTTGGAGGTTGTATAAAATATATTTTAAGGGTTTTGTAGTCATATAATTATATTTTAATCATAAAAAAAAATTTTAAATTTTATTTTTTATAAGTTTGATTGAGTTTGACCGTAGGTCAACAGGTTGACCGTTGATCAACGGTCAAACCGAGTACTCACCGAGTTGTTGAGTACTCGCTGCTCGCTACCTCACCGATCAAGTCGCGAGTAACGAGTTTTGTAACATTGGTTTTTTCAATGTTTTAGAAGAGCTAGTTTGGCTTTGACACTTGGTCTAGACTCATCTAACAAACTTTGACTTTTCAACATATTAATTAGTAATTAATTTCTAACATGTGACTTCTTGTGTACACTTGTAATTGGTGCTGATGTGGCAATCCCGGTGAACATAGGTTTTGGCTCAATTTGATCATCTCTTGTTGATAATTCTTTGTGATTATCGTTACTTTCAACCTTAACACTCCCCCTCAAACGTAATCGATTAAAATCAGTGAGTTTGAATTTTATTTTTGAAAAATTATCATCAACAACATTGTCAACACTCCCCTTCAAACAGTTGATTCCGATTAGTGACAAGTTTGGTGCAAAGCAGCTAAAATCGAGTGATGGGTAAGTACTTTGTGTAAACATCTTGTAGTTTGAGCAATCGTTGGAACATACCTCAGTTCAAGCTTATGGTTATATAAAATGAATGCCAATCTCTATATGCTTGGTCCGTTGATGAAAAAGGGTATTATGAGCCAACAAATTTGCACTAACATTAATTGTCAAACCACAAAATTAGAGTAGAAGCAAGAGGAAGTTGTAATTCACGACACAAGGACTAGAACCATACCACATCATTAGCAAGTGAAGCAATGGACCAATATTCAGTTTCAGCACTACAAGGGACAACTACCCATTGTTTTTTCGAAAAAACAATATTTTGGAATTTCCTATTTAAGAAAACGATATTCTTTTGGGGATAAAATTAATTGAAAATATTTTTGGAATTATCCATAATATTTTGTTGTTAATTTTGAAGTAAGTCTCTTTCATTTATTAGAGGTATTCATTAACCAAAATTAGAATTAATCTCTTGGATGATATCATGACCAGATTTTGTTATGGATAAAAATTAGGAAAATTTTCCAATTTTAATTTGATTTATTTTATCTCTAATTAAATTCTTTATTTTGCAAATAATATTGAAGAGATTCAAGAGTATATATTGGTAGTATAATGAGCATCTAAATGTAATAAAAGAACCAAATGTGCAATAGAGAGTTTTATGTATTGTGTGAGCTATAAAGTGAATCTCTCTAAGGTTTTTTAGTCTTAGGAAAAATATGGTTTTCTAAGCAATACAACAACATAAGTTCTTCAGGAGGAACAACCATTTTGGTCTTTAGGAGAAGATAAGTCTCAACGTTTTTGAAGGAAGTTGAAGAAGCTAGAGATCAATTAAGTCGAGGGAAACTCGTTATACTAGATTAGTAAAGAGAGTACAATACTTTACGTCAATTGTAAAAATGGAGTATTTGGTTAAATGAATCAAGTTATATGTGTATTATTTGAACCTTTATTAATTAGCATAAATATCTGAGCGTGGTCTCGTAAACTAAGTGAAATCGAATTACGTTAAAAATGTTGTTGTTGTTGTTTTTTTTTTTTTTTTTTTTTTTGTTACTACATTTTTTTGTTAATTGTTACAATAATTTTTTCTATCTTGTTACAACAACTAATTTTCAGTCGTTATAATAACTGACTATCAGTCATTACAACAGCTGATCGTTAATTATTATAACAACTAGACAAATTTAATTTAGTCTAATCCGACAAATTTGCTAATCTCAAAGAAAACCAGATCATTCAAGGAGACATTTGGTTGAATGAAAACTGAATTTACTTTTATTATAAGGTCTGATAAATGGAAACATGTACAACCAAATGACTTAAGATCTGTATAGCCAGGATGTTTGTTATAAGCAACAAAATAAGGAGAAAATGAGGAGAATTATCATTTAAAACGGGAGTTGGAAAGTGATTAATGAGGTATACAGTTGTGTGGAAAACCTCCAACAAAAATGAGAGGGATTTGAGCTTGAGCAATAAGAGCTAAACCGATTGCAACAACATTTTGATGTTCACATTTGATAATACCATTTTAACTTTTTATGTGTATGGGCAAGAGAATCTATGAATAATGCCATGTTGAACAAGATAAAGACCTCAAAAATTCTCCACCATTATCTATTTGAAGAAAATTTTATTTGGTATCAAACAACTTTCAACCTATTTATGAAAATATATAAAAATATTTTTGAGTTGACCTTTAGTGTTTAAAGGATGAATCCAACATATGTGTAAGCATATAAACAAAACTCACGTGATACTTGTAGCCATAAGATGATAGTATGAGTGGACCCTACATATCAGAGCAGAAAATTTCAAGAGGTTTAGAGCATCTCCAATGCAAAAATAGATTGTGATTAAAAAAAGTTGTCATGTCATCAATATCAAGAGAATGTGTTTCCTACATGGCACAAATATGACTTGATAGACAATCAAGTTAAAAAATGTTCTCCAATGCATCCACTTAAAATGTACACTTAATGAGGTGTTGAATTTTTTTTAACCACACTTTAATGAGGCAGTGAAGATGAAGGGTGATGATTTGCTGAAACTGTAGATGAGGGGTTGGAGAAAAAAAATGCAAGAGGTGGTGGGGTGATGTAGAAATTAACTTGATTAGTTAGTAATAAATGATGTCTAACAGACCCTCTGAAAGTAGACGGTCATGTTGACATTGTCTATTTTTTTTTTTGCCACATCAGCTTGACAATGGAGAGTGATAGTTGCATTGGAGAAATCCATTTTAACACAATGTCTATTTGTCCTATGTGTCATTCCATTTTTTTACAATCCATTTCTACATTGGAGATGCTCTTAGCGACCTTATAAGTAGAGGGTTGAAATATATATATATATATATATGTGTGTGCGCGCGCGTGTGTGTGTATAAAAGGTAGAGGCTTTAAATGGTAATTGAAGAGTTTTAACCAATTCACAAAAATTTCTAGCAAAAGGCTTACCAATAGAAAAATTTAACAATTTCAAGACTTTTGACAAAAGCTGGAAAGAATGATGTCCAAGCTTATCATGCCAGGTATCCACAACAGTTTGTTTTGGAGATTGTTGTACACCACTATCAATAGAGAATGAATTATATTCATGGGTAGTATGTATTTATTCAATGGTCTGAATGAGTATTTTATCCGTTTATTTTTTATTTATTTTATGTTATTTAATGGAAAAAGAAAAAATAAGAATAGTGAAGAAAAGATAAAATACGAAAACAAGTTGAAAAAATTACCTTTTAACAATCATGTCCATTTTAGTAATTTTATGTAATCACTTAAAATTTATCAGACATATTTATCTTACCCTTTTATTAAGTTGATTATTAAAACATCTATCTACATATATCTTAAGTATATTATTTCATAAATTAAGTTATAAGTGATTATTTAATAAATAGAAGCAATCCCCACATAGTCTTAACATTAGCAAATGAAAAAGCTCAAAAACATTTTTAGATCTAATCATTTCTTAATAAAATGTATAATTTAAACAGTAATTAAACCTTTTTTCTTCTACCATCGAAAGATAAAAAGTAAAATTTAATTTAAACAAATTTTGAGTGATTTGATGTTAGGGACATTTGAGATATTTATGTAGACGGCTGAAGTTCGGAAGTATGAATGGTAGGTGTGTAAACAAATATCTACATTACAACATAATCATGTTTTTAATGTTATTTGATAGAAGTTGTCATGTGACACTCTTCTTTTAAGGACAATTTAATGTTATTTGGATGGAAGTTGTTGTCATGTGACACTCTTCTTTTAAGGACAAACACATGTCAACGTTTACCTAGGTTGACGGGTTTTCTTTAATGTATAAATCATCACACCATATTATCTTCCACTTATGGTTTCATAATTCCTATTTCACCGTGCCTATTTACTAATATATATGAATAATTCTCTTTTAATTTTGGAAGTTGATCAGGATCTTGATCTTATTACATGTGTGTACTTTATTGTGAAAATTGATCAAAACTAAATTCTATCATTTATCAGTAACAATAAAATTCTCTTATTTTTATTGAAATCTATTTATGATATGGATTTGAGCCTCATCTTAAATATTTATTAATATATATAGAGAATTCATTTCGTTTATCTTAATACTAGATTTTTTTCTTTTGAAAATAGATTCAAAACTATATATATATATAATATTTAATAGAGTCGTTTTTAATGTATCTGAGCAACACACCTGACGCTTATTTAAATTTTAAAATTATTTATTATATTTATTATATCTAATTAGATTTTTTTTATATCTTATTACAATTAATATAATACAATTCTGACTTACGTAGGTGTATCAAGACGTGCATTGTAAAATGTATCATCTGACTATTATATTTAAAAATAAAAATAAAAATTGTTCTTTGTCTATTTTCGTGACCAAAATACCCTCACCCTTTCCAAATCATTGTCACGGTGTCCCCCTCCTCGTTTCTGACTTCTTCTACTTGTAGTGCCACTCCTCCAGCAGCAGTAACTCACTACTCACCACCACCACCAGCCACTAAAACTCGTACTTATTTTCTTATATTTGCTAATAAAATGTGTCTTCCATTCTATATTTGTTGCTTGGCTTGAAGAAAGCTCAAAGAGAGAGGCAGCATAAGAAGGAAAAGCTAAAATGGGTACGGGAACAAGCACTTTTATTATCAGATGGATCAACTTTCTCACCATGGTATGCTTCTTTTTTGATTGTCTGTTATAGGGGTTTTTTCCTTCTGTTTATCGTATACAAATTTTGTATTAAATTTGTATTCCCATGACTTTGTGTTTATTGGTATCTATCTATGATAACGTGTGCAGCTTTTAGCTATAGCTGTTATCATTTTTGGGGTGTGGATGAGCACTCATCATGATAATTGTCGAAGGTCTCTAACTCTTCCGGTTTTAGGCCTTGGCGCTTTCATCTTCGTAATGTAAGCTTTCGATTTGAAGTTTTCGTTTCTTGTACATGCTGCTAGTTAGTTACAAGTACATTTCTTTGCTTTGATTTTAGATCTATAATTGGGTTCTTGGGCGCATTGAAGAGCAACACAATACTGTTGTGGATTGTATCCTTATCAGTGAAGTGGTACCTTTACGTTGTTCACGTTATCTAGATTTTAGTTTTTCAATGGAAAACGATTCCTTGACTTTTTACTTGCAGTATCTAATCTTGCTGTGCATCATATTGGTGGCGATTTTGGTATTCACAGTATTGGCGTAAGTATATATCTCTTGCGCTGTTGTTGAAGTTGATTTTTGTCTTTTGGATTTAGTCGTGATATGCATCTTGAAAACTTTTTGTGTTTTTATTCACACCATATATGCTTTGAACTAATGTTCTTTGTCTATTCTGAACACAGCTTCTATCATCCCTTATGAATCTGAATTTTTCAATTTGCTACAGTTTAGAAATTCCGATATGCTTTTGCGGTATTATGTTATGCTGCTAGTTTTTTCCCCTATGCCAAGGTCGGTTTGTTGTATTGAAACACAATAAGAATTAATTTGTTTCATGATTATCTAATACTTGGTCATGGTTTCATATGATTAGTCAATAATGGCTCCTCTTCCTTTGAGATATTGCTTACTGTCAAGTGTTGCTTGCTTGTTAGATCTTCATAATGCTTGCAAAAATTGGGTGCCTTCAGTTTGAGTTAGCTGTGGAGGGTAAATGCTATGTTGTTGTATTCAAATTTGCAGTATCACTATAGTGCAATGAGAAAAATAGGATTGGGGACGTTAAGGTGGAGAATGATGTTGAGTTGCGTAGTTATTTCAAATGGAATGAGTGTTACCAAAAATGATGATCATGAAATTTCTCAGCGACAATTTTTCCCAACATTTCAATGACTAGAAAAAATTATATGTTGAAGGTGGTACGTCTCCCTGGGGTATAGTCTTTATGTTTACCCTATCCCTCTCAGTAGCAAGGTATCTAGTGATCACTGATTGTCAAGGGGTATTTTACTTTGATGTGCCTAAAGAGATTAGGTTATATCACTTTCAAGTATTTTTGTCCTTAAAACAATTTTGTGACCCATCAAAGAGAGATTTCTCCTTGTGGGCTCGAAGTATGAGTAAAAGTGTAAAACTTTTTATATGTGAATTCTTTATATATGAATCTTTCATTTGGTAACATTGTTGAGATCAAACCAAAAAGTTATAACTTCTCTTAAGAAAATTAGTAGATGAACTAACCCAACCGCAAAGTCCTACCTTCCCTTTAGAAAATTAGTAGATGAATTAACCCAACCTAAACTACATAAAAAGAAAAGTGCATACTGAAACATTCTCTCTGGTTATGTTTGCAGACATTCAACAATGGATAAATTCAATTCATTCCAAGAAACAATGAGTAATATCTCCTTTTCCTGTTTAGTCCAAATGTTGCTAGAGCATGGTATCCAATTTTTATTTGCACTCTAGATGAAATTAACTGTTGGCTTGGTTCCTAGAAAGATGCATCTCATAAATAAGGTCGCTTTGTTTAAAGGTGAATTCCTATGAGATTTCTTTGTTTCCTAGAAGTTTCCTGGTGTTTAGCTGTGAATAGATGAACTTTCAACTCAATCGGGGTATTAAATGGTCCAAGTTTTGCTGCTTCAGCAAGCAAATAGCTTTCTTCTGAAAGTTGCAATAAGTTTAGCTTGTACAAGGTTCCTTTGACTTGTAGGGATGCAAAAATTAGTAGGGAAAATTGCAGAAACCTCCTGTTATGTTTCTTAATAATATGGCAGACAGGTAGAGCAGTTCTGCTTTATTCAAAATCACCCTGGATTTAACTCACTTTAAATCTTCCATTTGCATTGCTGAGTTGAATTTTGAAATTACTATTATGCCCCTAAAAGAACCTTTGAAAAGATTGAAGAGATCATTAAGATTCAAGAATAATATCTTAATTTTAAAAAAGAATCCAAAATTTATAATATTTTCAGGAAAAAAAAAAAAAACTGTAGTCACCTCCATTGGCTGTGGAGGTGTCCCCTGAAACACACATGGAGATGTGGTAGCCTCTTGTCCATGCTTATTTCCTTCATGAACATGGAAGAGATACTTTCTCCTCCGTGCTTGCCAGCCACCTCTATCGCCCATGAGCTGGCCTCCATTTTTTGTTTTCTTGTTTTTTATTATATACAAGAAGCATTTTACATTCCAATCCAAACCCACCACAACAGGTAATCCACAATCAACCGAACAAAATCAAGAACCAAAATCCGAGTCCATATTACAAAACTTGAGGGAAGGTGTTACGCTCCCGCGAATAGGATCTCGTCACAGGTCGATTCACGGGGAAATCTTCTTGATTTCCTTTGTTTGCGTTTCGACCTTTCCTAGATGAACCTATTTTGAAAGATAACAATAGGTGTTTGTTCTTAAGAGACCACCCAAACTCTCCTTACTCTTTGTTTTATTGCAAATTCTGAATGAATCCTTTTATTTCATAACATTCTCTTTTATAATAAGAGAATGGTTTCAATAAGGATACAAATTATATATTACCATTCTTAGAGATCTTGAAATTAAATAACTACCAAAACAAACCTCTCTCTCAATAAGGAAACAAGATATTAAACTAAAGGAAACTAAATAAAGGAAAATAATTAGAAGGATTCTATTTATGCATTCCTATTCCTAACAGAAGGTTTCTGTTAGTTGTAATTAGAGGGTATAGCTACAGTATGAAACTGTAATGCTGATGTGCAGCATCCGTTAAATTTTTAATTATTCTATATTTTTTAAATCTTCAATTTTTATGTTTCCTTGGATATGAATCGAATAGTTAATATTCTTGTTGAGAATAAGGGTCTACAGAAAGCTAGTGGGGGACTTTTTTATATTTGAACTCAAAAAGACTGAAATAGCTTGTAATTGACTGATTTCTAGAATGAAATGGGAATCAAGGTATATGACCAAGTTTCTTGATCCCGACCCAATATTACCTGGATTCAAACTTGGGTTATGTATTGAGTATTGATAATTGTTTTAGAGGCTGGGCCCATGTACCCTCCTACTCATGCCCAGCCCAGGAAATCTCCATGCCTGATCCCTATTACTTTGCCATAAGGTGATCTGTCAAATGCATTATGTTGTATTTTCTATATATACATTTTAAACCTAACCTGTTCACACCTTGCTGTGAATGAGATTCAATTTCATGACGCTCTTGCATAGAGATAAGAGATCTACCAAGATCTACCAACTAAGCTAGTTTATAGCCACAAATGCTTATGCTGTAAATTATATATAGGTCATATAAAGCCAGTGGATAACTGGTGTGCTTATTCATATTGCAAGATATGCTTCACGTTACTATCTAGAATGTAATCAAATACAAAGGATAATGAAATGAGGAAACTGTCTATTCATTAAGTTCTTGAAGTAATCTTAACTGAATAATTGATTAGGCATTGCTTGTTTATTGTGTTAATTTGAGTCAACTCAAATAGTTCACATACATTCTCTACCATTTATTGCAGGTTTGTCATAACTAATAATGCATCAGGTCACAATGTTGCTGGTTTAAGGTAAGGAAAATAATAAATTCATTCAAAGCTAAGTGGTCTCATCTTTTCTTTTGGTTTGGAAAACCGGTTCATAATTAGTTTTGCGCTTCAAAATTGATAGAAAAATAGCTATATAAGCTGAGATTGCTATGATAGGAAGTAACATTTTCTTATTGGTCAGGTACAAGGAGTATCAGCTAAAAGATTACAGTCCATGGTTTCTGAAACGGGTAAGGTTTCCTTCTCTAATTTATGGTTTATGGTACCAAGACCAGGGAATTGAAACTTTTAAATGCTATTTGTGTTACCTCATTCCCTTCCCCTTCCACCTTAAAGAGAGTGAAGTTTGTTACACTCTTATTCTTAGAATTTATCGTTTGGTTTCAGCTAAATAATACACAAAACTGGAAGCGCTTAAAGAGCTGTCTTGTAAAATCTGAGGACTGCAACAATCTATCAAAAAAATATAAGGTTTATTTCAACTTCAAGCTCCCATTGCTCATCTCTCTCAGCTACATCAGTTCTAATTGTCTCTTGTTGATTACAGACTCTTAAAGAGTTCAAGTCAGCAGAACTGAGCCCCATTGAAGCTGGTTGCTGTCGACCACCATCAGAGTAGGCATCTTCATTGTCTCCTTTCAATTTCAATTTTATTTTTATATGCAACTGATTAAGGTGTTTTTCCATACATTATATATCATTGATCCAATTTCTAGTTTTACTCTTGTTATTTATTTTAGTAGAATTCACAAACCTAAAGTCCATTCTATGAAATAATTATTTTAGTAGAATTCACAAATTTTTTCCCTTGTACTTTTCATTATGATATATAATTATGTGAGGTGTAAAATAAGTTAGATCCATTTTGTATGAGACAGCTGCTCACATACTATTAATATTGCATTATAATTGATGATACTGAATACCTTGGATTGCTTATATACTGTTTTTGGGGATTGGGACTTGATTCATAGGTGCGGTTATCCTGCTGTCAATGCTTCATACTATGACTTGAGCTTTCATCCCATTAGTTCCAACAAGGACTGCAAACTTTACAAAAACTCACGGGCTGTCAAGTGCTACAATTGTGATTCCTGCAAGTAAATATTATCATCATTTTTCCTTGTCATTTACTGTCAACTCTTTTATATAAATTTTCTCAATACCATTTTCTTTTCTTCAATCTTTATGTAGGGCTGGAGTTGCACAATATATGAAAACCGAGTGGAGAGTGGTTGCAGTTTTTAATCTGGTTTTGTTTGTTGTGTTGGTAAGAAACAACTCATTGATTTGTGAATCATTCTGTAGGAGAAATTATAAATATATGAATTGACATCTGTTGTTTCTTAAGGAGGACCATATAAATTTTTGGCCAGAGATGAATGGACATGAATACTCATGCTCCAGTTGTTGAACTTCAATTAACATCATATAATTTTGACATGACATGTTGCTGCTATTTTATTCGGTACCTTATATTTGTCAATGCTTATTTGTTCTGATTTTGCTCTTATCCTATTTCCCCAGTCGATTATCTACTTTGTGGGATGCTGTGCAAGGCGAAATGCTGCTAGAAGCCGGTCGAAAATTTGAAAATGCTTCAGCCATGTTGAAGAAAGTAATTATCAACGTACTGAAGATCTCCTGTTTCATCTGAGTGGTTTTATGATTACATCCAATATAATTAATTCATATAAAAGAGAGAGATGAAGTGGCTATGTATTCGTCAGTCTCATGAATGGAAAGTTTGTGGCTAGAGGCCATCTTAAACAGCCTTGAAACTACACCTGCAACATGTGTGTGTTTTTTTTTTTTTTTGAAGTATGCAATATGTGTATTTAATTCAGTTTCAAGTGTATATTGTTACTCGTTTCTTATATGTTTCTCTCACGTTTTGAAAATCAAGGGAAAAGGGAAAGTTTCGAACAACTAGTTTTCATGACTCTGGTTGATCTTGCGTCAGAAACTGGAGATATTCATCATGTCAAGGACTACGAAGCTCAATTCAGCTGTCAAGTTTGCAGTATTACAGGTCATGTTGGTCCCGAACAATCCAGCCCTAGGGCTGATACAATTTACCTGGAACTTGAATAGTCACTTGTGATACTTGTACAGGCATTTACAGCAGCTATAAACACTTTGTAGGCAGATACAATTTTACACCAGCTACAAGCCTGCAACTTATTTCTCCTTTGAAATACCTCAAAACCGTTGCATAACTATGTCCAGTTTCTCCACTGCTAGGCTATCTAGATTCTCGACCTCTGCTTTCTCTACATTGGTGTCTATAAACCGAAGCAACAAGTTATCATGTGCCTGTTTTCTTGGATGTAAATCATGTATGTCTCAGTTCTTTAATTACCTCTAGTTGTTCATAGAAGGAAGAAAGGGTCAAAATTCTTGTTGTTGCATAGTAGTTGATCTCCAGACATTCTCTGAATTCTCAGGTCTGACCAATAATTCCCTTGAACAGTACATGTCATAGCATGCCAAAAGCAGTGGAGGCTTAAGCCTTTCCTGCCATATCATAGCATGTTTTATAGTTCAAATTAAGCCCAACTAATGTATCTTCTCCTTTTCTGAATTCAGTACATGCTGTCTTTGTTATCTCAAGACTGGTTTTCTAAAATTTGGGGTAAATAGACCCTATTGTTATTTTTCATTTATCAAATTAATCCAATAGTTTCATTTGGAACAAAGTTTCTCATGAAATCGATAGTAGCAGTGGATTCTACCAGACTACTCCGTTTTCATTTTGTTGCAAACATTTTTTAGTATTTGGTAATGCATCCATCAAAGGGCACACTACTTAACATCTGGATTAGGCAGGTCCAATTGTTGGCTATGTATACATACTTTTATATACCATTATATGTACTTGAAAGTAACCGTCACATTCATTCATAGTTTAATTAATTAGTGTACGTTGACATTCTAGTTTGAGAGTGGATTTTCTAGCTACACGTAATATTTTATTGCAATAGCTTATTTTATAATTGTTCAGTGAAATAAGCTCAATTAATAGCAGTGCAGACTCGCTGAATCTCCCCCTTTGGAGCTCTTTTGACATCAATGTTGTCCATCTTGACCATTGCTTTGGCAAAATCTGTCTTGAAAAATCTTCCAGAGCCAGTAGTGACATAAGAATCAAGTATTTGTTTGTTGTCGGGGCCGTCGTAGAGCCTAGCATCAGAAGCTAGCACACCAAATTCTTTTTTGATGTTCCGAAAAATTTGATTGTCAAATGCCAAATCTGTGAATGGATCAAGAAGTGTTCTATTATTTAATTCACCAAACGGACACATGGTTTTGAGTTTAGGTAGAAAGCCAAAATTGATTTCAGGATCAGAGCCACCACCATTGCATGAAGACACAAGCAATCTTCCCAATTGTATGGGCACCTGAAAGTTCCGTCAAACTAATTTTTACATTAATATAAGCTAGTTATCAATATTCTTTAAAAATAATGTTATATTTCCTAACTACATTAATTATGGGTTGATTTATTGATGATGTGATTTTTTAATAATGCGAAATGTGATATGAGGTGGAATGACATAATTGCTCTCTACCATCAAACTATATCACGTAATCATTGAGATATATTTCTTTCAAATGAAGCAATGAGAGAGAGAGTAGCCCTACCGCCGCTTAGAAGGACAAGGTCTCTATCAGAAAGACCCTTCTGAGCGAACTTGGCTTTGAGAAGCTTAATTGAGTCATCAGGTTCGGGGAGCTTGGAGGCCAGCGACTTCTTTGAAATCCGTCCGTCCTTTCGGCCCATAAGAACCTTATAAAGTGGCCCATTTCACCTGCCCCAAAATGCACCGACCATATTAATGGGAGGCAAAGTAAATAAATATATATAAATAAATTATAACACCGCTTCTTAATATGGTTTAGTTATAGAAAAACGATAAATATACCAAAGAGACAGCATCTCTGGCTGCCAAACCCACAATATCTGCACAAGAAAAAAAAACTCCAGGGCAAACCTCTTCCAGCCGTGTTTTGGCCTCTTCTATAATCTCAAAACCGCCAACGCCTAAGATTCCTTGTGCTTCTTGTTCGTTATCATCACCTTTAATTAGTATCGACCCATGACAGCCCTGTAATACATATATAATTCAACAAATAGCCAACATTAGACAGTATTATATATTGTTGTGTAGTGCATGTGCTTGTTTTGTTTGTGCTAGAGAAAGAAACTAAGACCTCGACAAAGCAGTCATGGAACTGAAGCCTTAGTAAAATAGCAGCATTTCCGACGTCGGATTTAACAGATGCTTCACAATAGACCGGACAATGGATTCGGCAGTGGGGCATGTTTGCGAGTAGAAGCCGACCTGAAGTTGCCCTTCTGTAACACTCAACAGGATTTGAACCATAATGAGAGTTAATATCAGGTACATTGAATTGACGTAATGGAACATTTTGGAAGAATATGAGACTTCTAATAAGGAATATATATTAAACAATGAGCCCATCCTGTCTTCATAGATTGCAAGTTTTTGTACGTGAAATTTGTATAAAACCATTTGCATGGTAATAGAGCATCTTTATTTAACTTAGGTTCGAGTGGTTGCTCCGCAAAAGATATTTAAAAAAATTATATTTTTTTCTTGTTCAATTATGGAATATTTTATGATGCTAAATTTGTTATAATAAGTAAAAAAAATTGCAAGCACAAATCCATAATTTATGTGTTAATGATATATCCAATGTATAAGCAATTCTATATATATGTGTATTAGTAGAATTATGTATTTGTCCTCAAGGAAGAAAAACTCTTATGTATAAATATACACAAAGATAATTCTACTGATAATGAAAGACACCACATGAATCACTTTCCTTAGATATGTCCATAATGTGAGCTCTAAACTCTATTATGTGTAGCACCATTGATTCTCTAATTGAAATACACAAAATATTCGTTGCTATCATGATTAACTACTTGTATCTTTAACTTATATCCTTCTTAGTACATACATTGATGTAAGTGTTTGTGATTGCAACTAAAACCCAATCCGGAATATTTAATGAATATTTATAGCATTCTTAGGTGTTGTCATGTTGGAAATTTATTAACTTCAACTTTAATCTATTATCTAATTAGTGCGAGTTGTAGCCATCTGTGTGTCTATAGATACAGTTATTTCATTAGTAGTTAAGTAATTTGTACAAGTTATGATGCAAAATTGACAATAATCGAACATTGTTCCACTAAACTAAAGATGATATTTTTGCTATGTAAGTCTTTGAATCTGTACAAGATGATTAGTTACAAAGTGCTTCAATTTTGTTGCTTATGTATTCTATGGAATGTTAAAGATAAGAAAGAAGAAACGTATTAACAATAGTCTTCACTTTTTGTGTGTAGATTTATGGACCAACTTATTGTTAAGATTGGAAATTCTATTGAAAGGGCATCATCACTAACAACCTCTTAGCTAGTAGATTATTATCTTTAGGTAGTAGTAGCTGGCCATAGTTTTAATGAAATGCCATTATTTACAAACCTGTAAACAAATTGACACTTCTCGATTCACATGTTTTCTTAACGTTATTTGGTTTGATTGTAGGAATCTAATTCATTTTTGTCTTGGGATTAATTTTGTCTAAGTATGTAGTATGAATTGATAACTTCTACGGCTCTTGCGTTTAAGATAAAGGAGGTCATATCATAAACAGATCAGTTATGCACAAAGTCACTATAGGTTTGCATCCTCTCATTGTAATTCATTTTCATCATCAGCAATATTACCTATATTCGCATTAGTTGTCCGCTATTTTTCATATATCTCCCGCCCTCGGTCTCTTCTCGGCTCCTAGCCATCAAGCCCATGAGATAAAACGTGATTGCTTAACAAATAAAAGAAATCGAGCGATTTTGACTCGGAAAACACAAAACAGAATGTGATCGGAGCTGCTTCGAGGAGGTGAGACGCCCAGAGGGAACACGATGCTCACAAGAGAATTTAATTACTATAATTAAATACAACTTATTGCCATGAAATAAAAGCATTTAAATTTTAAAATTTTAATATGGCCAAAAACAAGTCGGCGGTGACAGAATATATTTGTGTGGGTCGCTACACCGTTCGATTTTTTTAAAGTCCTTGGATTTTTTTTTTTTTTTTTCAATTTTTGAAAAATGTTTTTAATAAATCCTATTAAATGTGTTGATTAAAAAAAGTATTTTTTGAATACTTTTTGTTTATTCTCGGTTTAGAAAGTATTGTCAAATTAATGTAGAAGCGCTTTTGGTTATTTTGTCTTTTACTGCTATTGCTTTTTCTCTCTCTTCATTTCCCAAAATACCCTCATTCATTGAGCCACTTGAGTGCTCGGCCTCCCCGCTTCAGAGTGGGGGCTTTATGGGAAAATGACATGGAAGATCCAGGTGACTTGGAATAGAAGTGGGAACTGACGAAGATCTTTAAGGATCGTAACGACGTGTTGTTTTACGTGTAAACGAGTAAAAAATTCACATGTTGGGACGGGCCAATAATAATCTTTATCTCCATTAGACTCCGTTTGGCATACAAAAATTAAAATAAAATAGATTGAATTAGATTAAAATAGAATAAATTAGATTGAATTAGATTGAAATGATAAATCATTATTTTATATTTGATAAAACTTAAGATTAGATTAAAAATGTCTCATATTGTATTTTATGTAGGTTGGGATTGGATTAAAATAAAATTAATTTAAATACTTTATTATATATTTAAAATTAATTTTATCAAAAATCTAAAAAAAAGAGGAAAATATTTTATTAATTTAATTACAAAGATTAATTTTAAATAGTAAAATATAAGTTAGGTTTAGATTAAAATAAAATTAATTTAAATATATTAAAATATAACATAGTTTATATTATACATAAAGTTAATAATGTTGTAAATGGAGTAGGTAGAGAAATAATTAATGAGGAGAGAGAGATAAAAATTCATCCCATTGAATCCATTCCCATTGAATGACAAGGGGAGGATGAGATTCAACAATCCCATGAGATTGAGATTCAAGTGAACTTGGGATTGAGATTACATTCCTAGACTAGTCACTCCAAATATGAGATTTGAGAGTTTGAGATATTTTCAATCACAAACTCATCCCAAATCTTATGCACCAAACACTATCTTAATGTCATAAGCTCACAATATAAACCATTCAAATTTAACAATTTGAACAAGTAATTTGATTTCATGTTTTTTTAATGTTTCGTTTGATATAGTTTTTCTAACCAAATCTTTTAAAAGTAGATCTTTTATTAGTAAAATTAAAAAAAAAAAACTTGTCGATTGTTTGGTTGTTAATTAAAAAATATATTTTAAATTATAAATTTATCGAAAAAGATTAAATGGTTTTAAAAGTATAATGATTAATAAAGTTATATTAAACATTTTATTTTTTTTTAAAAGCTCAAAAAGATTTATTTAAAAAAGTTCAAAATTTAAGTTTCTCAAAATAGATATTTTTTAATTTTTTTAATTATCCAAAAAATTTACCATGATGATAACCAAATAACGTAAAAAAAAAAAAAATCAAGTAGAGTTTGAGTATTACAAAAATACTTTTAATTAATAAATAAACTGTAGTAAATGTAACTAAATCTAAATGAGTATATTTGCACATTTTCAATTATTTTAGTGGTAAGTTTTCAAATTGAAATGTAAGTAATTTATAAACTTATGTGAAGGGAAATGATTATATGTGTAGTAAAGCGGGTGTGGAGAAGAAGCAGCTTTAAATATATATATATTTTAAAGGAGAAATATTTAATTTAATTGTGTTTGTTAATGCATTTTGCAGAAAAGTATTTTCTGATGCGATTAGATGCGCCGTAGCATCATTTCCACATTGAAGTTTGTCAAACTAGATTATTCGGTTTGGTTGAAGAATGGGACCTTGAATAAATCATTCCCGTTGATTGTACTTTGTAGTAGATCATGATGTGATCGGACTGTCTCAATTCAGTACGTATACGTGATCGCATCATGTTCTCCTTGGCTCGATCACTTCACTCCTAGCCATCAAGCTTTGGTGCCATTGCTGCAACAGTAGATGCCATATCACTAAAATCTTAATGCATTTCATCGAGTGCATTATTTTTAACCGAGCGAGCACATTGTTGGAAAAACTAAATATATTATGTTTGAAACAGAGAATCTCACAGGAACCCATTAAAGATTAGGCCTTGGGCTTGGGTGCCTGGGTTCTTTGATTTAAAAAATGTATATATGTTTTATTATTATTTTATTGTAACATTCTTAGACAAAAATTCTATTTTCCTTCTCAAGATTTGTTTATATCAGTATTTTCGGTTCTTTGCTATTTGGCAGTGTTGTTAATATATATAAATATATATAAGTGGTTTGACACTGTCAATATATATATAATTTCGTTAGTATTGTATAATATATATATAATTGTTGAAGTCAATATTCTGGTGTTTGTTTTCAACGATTTGTTGTATAAAATATATATATTTGTCAATCAATCACTATTCTGCTAATTGTTTTTCTTAACGATCTTAGACAGAAACTGGTTGTAGTTGACATTGTGGTTCTTTAACATTTAATATCAGTGATGTGGCGTTTGACTTAAATTATATATATATATATATATTTTAGGTGCAGAATATATTAATGTTAAAATTGTTGCATGTGTATTCGTGTTGCCGTAATTTGAGTATATATCAGTGTTGTTGTGTTTATAAATATATTCAAGTATCAGTGCTGTATTCACAAAACTGTTGTTGCGTTTATTCGGGTATCAGTGCTGTATTCGCAAAACTGTTATTGCGTTTATATATATATAAATATATATCAGTGGTTTGATATATATACTGCATTCTGGTACTATTACAATAATTTGATTTTTGTTTATATGTTTGTATACTGCTGCACTTTGGATTTTAAATTGTGAATATAGTGCAGTAACTTCTGCACATTCGGGTATATTGCTGCATATTTGTTTACTGTTTATATATCTATATTCTGTTGTACATTGAGATTGTATTCGGGAATATATATATAAGTAGTTACTGCAATAAGATATTGATTGATTTTGTTTGAATTTATTGCAAATTACAATCAAAGAAATTGCTGATGAGTGTTCTGAATTTTGAAGCAGAAAATATTCTTGCTTTTCCTATGAATACTATGGCATCACAATCTGTGAACAATGTCTCCAAAAATCTGGATTGCTTGCCAGAAAAATTCAAGGGCCTGGACTTTAAGCGATGGCAGCAGAAGATGTTTTTCTATTTGACAACCATGAACCTGGCTCATATTGTCAAGGAAGAGGTACCCAAAACGGATGAAGATCCAATGACTAAGGAAACCTTTTTAATAATAGAGGCTTGGAAGCAGTCTGATTTTCTGTGTAAGAATCATATTCTTAACAGACTTGATGATTCCTTGTATGATATTTACTCTTCATGTAAGACTGCTAAAGAAGTTTGGGAATCTCTTGAGAAAAAATACAAAATTGAAGATGCTGGGGCAAAAAAGTTTGTCATTGGAAAATTCCTCAAATACAACATGGTTGATAACAACACTGTCATCAAACAAGTTGAAGAGATTCAAGTGTTGATCCATGAATTGCTGGCAGAAGGTTGTTCTATCAATGAAGTCTTTCAAGTTGGAGCAATCATAGAGAAGCTGCCTCCTTCCTGGAATGATTTCAAAATTTATTTAAAACATAAACGGAGGGAGATGACAATGGAGGATTTGATTTTAAGGCTCCGAGTTGAAGAAGATCATAGAAAAGGAGACAAGATGGAAGCACCAAAAATTGCAGCAAACGCAAATGTTGTTGAAGGATCCAGATTCAAGCCTAAAAACCAGAATAATAAAGGCAAGAAAACTGCAAACAAGGCTGTCAAAGTACCTGGTCCGAAAGGAAAAGAATTTAAGAAAATCAAGGGCAGTTGCTGGGTTTGTGGCAAGGCTGGTCATAAAGCTCAATATTGCAGGTTTCGCAAGGATCAAACTCCTGGAAATTCTGGACAGAATACTGACAAGAATCAGGCCAATGTTACTACTATGGATATAGACCTTGTTGCTATCATATCTGAAGTAAACATGGTCTCTAATGTGAAAGGCTGGTGGGTCGATACCGGTGCCACAAGACATATATGTGGAGACAAAAACTTGTTTGCAGAATTTAAGCAAATTTCTGGTGGAGAGAAGCTTTACATGGGCAATTCTTCCTTATCTGTGGTTGAAGGAATAGGAACTGTCATGTTAAAGTTCACTTCTGGAAAGATTGTCACTCTTACTGAAGTGCTGTACGTTCCTGAAATTAGGAAGAACTTAGTCTCTGGTCCTATACTTAGTAAGAAAGGGTTCAAATTAGTATTTGAATCTGATAAATTTGTATTGACCAAATCGGGAATGTATATTGGGAAAGGGTATTTAGCTGATGGAATGTTCAAATTGAATGTAATGGTTACTAATGCTATTAATAAAATAAATGATGTTTCTGTTTATACTGTTTGTATGTTTGATGTATGGCATGCTAGATTAGGACATATTAATAATAGGTCTATTTATAGAATGGTAAACTTAGGTTTATTACCAAAGTTTGATGTTGATTTAAAACATAAATGTGAAATATGTTCTGAGGCAAAGTTTGCTAGGCAAAGTTTTAAAACAATTAAAGAAAGGTCAAATGAATTACTTGGTTTAATTCATAGTGATCTTTGTGATTTTAAGTCCATACCAACAAGAGGTGGGAAAAATTATTTTATCACCTTTATTGATGATTGCAGTAAGTACTGTTATGTATACTTGATTAACAATAAGGACAAAGCCTTGAATATGTTTAAGACATATAAAGCAGAAGTTGAAAATCAAGTGAATAAAAAGATAAAAATAATAAGAACCGATAGGGGTGGAGAATACGAGTCCACCGCCTTTACTGAATTTTGTGCAATAAATGGAATTATTCATCAAACAACTGCACCATATACTCCACAACAAAATGGAGTGGCAGAAAGAAAGAACAGAACTTTTAAAAATATGATTAATTCCATGTTGATTAATTCAGGTTTACCACATAGTTTATGGGGGGAGGCATTACTTACTGCAAATCACATATTAAATAGAATTCCATTTAAGAAGACTAATATGTCTTCTTATGAAATTTGGAAAGGACGTTTGCCAACTTACAAAATCCTAAAAGTGTGGGGTTGCCTAGCTAAGGTTCAAATTCCTTTGCCTAAAAGAATGAAATTAGGACCTAAAACAATTGATTGTGTTTTTATTGGTTTTGCTAAAAATAGTGCTGCATATAGATTTTTAATCATTAAATCTGAAATTCCTGATATGCATATAAACACAATTATAGAATCTGTAAATGCTAAGTTCTTTGAAGGAATTTTTCCTTATAAAGAATCGAGGTCTGGTTCATCAAATAAAAGACCACGTGATGAAAATCAAGATGAACCTTCCACTTCAAAAGTTCAAGAGAAGATCTTGGAACCTAGAAGAGGAAAGAGGACAAAAATTCCAAAAGATTTTGGACCGGATTTTATGAGTTTCTTGACTGAAGCTGAACCACAAACATACAAAGAAGCCATGTCATCACCAGAAGCTCCTTTTTGGAAAGAAGCTATAAATAGTGAAGTTGAATCCATTTTACAAAATCATACATGGGAATTGGTTGACTTACCACCTGGAAGTAAACCGATAGGTTATAAATGGATTTTTAAAAGGAAGATTAAAGCCGATGGAACAATTGATAAATATAAGGCACGTTTGGTTGCTAAAGGATATCGGCAGAAAGAAGAAATAGATTATTTTGATACCTATTCTCCAGTGTCAAGAATAACATCAATCAGGATGTTAATTTCTATTGCTGCTTTACACAATATGGAGATACATCAAATGGATGTAAAAACAGCTTTTTTGAATGGAGAACTAGATGAAGAAATATACATGGAACAACCAGAAGGCTTTGTGGTTAAAGGTCAAGAAAATAAAGTTTGTAGACTTGTTAAGTCTTTATATGGACTTAAACAAGCTCCAAAACAATGGCATGAAAAATTTGATCATATAATGCTGACACACGGATTTAAAATAAATGAATGTGATAAGTGTGTTTATGTCAAGAATATGAAAAATTCTTGTGTGATGGTATGCTTGTATGTAGATGACATGCTGATAATGGGTACGAGTAAGGATGTCATAAATTCAACAAAAAAGATATTGAGTTCAAATTTTGATATGAAAGACTTAGGTCAAGCAGATATCATTTTAGGAATTCAAATCAAAAGAAATAATTATGGATATATTCTTACTCAAAATCATTATGTGGAAAAAATATTAAGGAGGTTTAATCAATTTGATTGTAAGCCTGCTGTGACACCTTTTGATGCAAATTGCAAATTAACGAAAAATACTAGAAAGTCAATTTCTCAATTGGAATATTCACAGATAATTGGCAGTCTAATGTATCTGATGAATTCTACTAGGCCCGACATTGCTTATTCAGTAAGCAGACTTAGTAGATATACAAGTAGTCCTGGACGTGATCATTGGGAAGCATTGATCAGAGTATTAAGGTATTTAAAATATACCTTAGATTATGGACTACATTATACAAAATATCCACCAGTTTTAGAAGGGTATAGCGATGCTAATTGGATCTCTGATAGCACAGAATGCAAATCAACTAGTGGATATGTTTTTACATTAGGAGGAGCTGCAATATCATGGAAATCCTCAAAGCAGACGTGTATAGCACGATCTACGATGGAATCAGAATTTATAGTACTAGATAAAGCTGCTGAAGAAGCAGAATGGTTAAGAAATTTTCTTGAGGATATTCCAGTCTGGTCTAAACCTGTGACAGCGATATGTATACATTGTGATAGCATGGCAGCTCAAGCCAGAGCAAAGAACAGTGTATACAATGGCAAGTCAAGACATATTAAACGCAGACATAACACTATTAAGCAATTGCTCTCAAATGGAGTAATTTCCATTCAATATGTAAAGTCAAAGGAAAATATAGCAGATCCTTTGACAAAAGGCCTACCGAGAGAGCAAATTAAGCTTACATCGAGGGGAATGGGCTTAAAGCCAATCTAATAAGTTGAACCTGGTAGAAACCTAACCTAGTGAATTGGAGATCCCATGGTCTAGGTTCAATAGACAAACTAATCGGGTAACAACTTAATAAAAAGACACATAAAAATTAACTCATTCCTATGATAGATGATGTGTCTATAAAAGAAGAAGGATTAGGATATGCTTTGCATTTAATGACATTAAAAATGTCACCTATATGATGGTAAATGTGGGGTCGCATTTATGAGAATGGAAAAATTGGCTAAATTCTCTAAAGCTATCATGAAAATCAGGATCTGTTCAGGACCAAAATGAACAAAACCGTATGAACTATTGAATACAGTTAGTGTTGTGTATGAGACTTATTGCCTTGATTTACTACAAGAAAGTGAACAGTTCAAGATCATTATATCTACTGCGTCACTAAGTAGATCCGATATACTCTCATTATGGTAAGTTCAAGTTCAAAAGACACTTCTCCTGAAATACAACACTACTAATACTCTCCAATGCATTTGCATATCATATCATTAAAATGTTATTTATTTGAAGAAAGAGATTCTTGTTTCAAATGTGGGGTATTGTTGGAAAAACTAAATATATTATGTTTGAAACAGAGAATCTCACAGGAACCCATTAAAGATTAGGCCTTGGGCCTGGGTGCCTGGGTTCTTTGATTTAAAAAATGTATATATGTTTTATTATTATTTTATTGTTTTAATTTAAATTTGATTTTAAATTAAATTAAATTTAAATTCAAATAATGGCAGTGTTTGGGAACAGACATGACTGTTCTAATAGTCACGTATTACACTATAAATACAATAACCTTTCCTGTTGCAGAAATATAGAAAAACAAAAAATTCTTAATATCAGTCATTCATATCATCATTCTGAGATTGGAGAAAAGTATTCAAGTGTTCGCCTGACTTCTGTATTGTCTGCTTTGATACAGGAGAACGATAGTTGTATCCTGGGGCAAACTCCATCGGTCCTTCAAGCAGTGAGAAGGGGAGAAATTTTGTCTAAGGACATTGCAATCTTGCAAGCCTCTATCAATATTTTCAAGTTAGTGATTTACGATAATTAATTTTCTTTTTATACATATATTCGTGTGTGTTTTATACATATATATATTGTTGATTGTTAATTACTATACTGATATTTACTGATCTAACACACGTTTTGAAATATTTGAACAATTATCAATGGATTTACGATGTTGAGCACTTGGTGATTCAGAAGGCAATATCTTAAAGTCTTCAATACCTTGAGATTGAAATACCATATCCAGATGATCAATAGCATTTACATCCGTAAAGAAATCCACATTTTCTTGATTTGCATCCTCTAATTTTAATTCATCTTCATCATTAGCAGTATTACCTACATTCGTGCCAGTTGCATGATCTTTTTCATATATCTCACCTAATGTAGTGTGGAAAAGGTTTATTAAACAATCCACTCATGTCCTTTCGTTTTCAGAAACCAAATATATTATATATGAAAATACGATGATGTCAACAATAAATGAATTAAATTGTGAATTAAAGTGTTATTGATTTACCTTTACCCACTCACCATACACATTTTGTTCACACATCAGCATCATTTTCTCATCATTCCAACCAAAGCCACTTTGAGATGATAATTTATGCAATGCACAATATTTGGCTTGTAATGTCTTTACCCGTGATTCAATGTGTGAAGATGCTTTAGCCCACAATTAGGTAACTTAGTTTCAGTCATTATTATCTTCAATTGAGCTAGATATCCATGTTTTATTTGGTTCAATTCATGTAATGCTTCAACAAGTGCAGCATCCTTTGAGATAGTCCAAAAATGTTTATTCATCCCTATCCCTCTTTGCGTGGGATTAGTGTTAGAATCTGCATGTGCCATCCTATAAATGGCTCGATAAAATTACATAAGATTATTAAAATTAATTAATTAATACATAGCCAATAAATTTAACTTAAGATAGAAACAATAAATAAATTATTAATAAAATAATACAAATCAAACTTAAAACAATAATCATAGCATAAGGTACTCCAAAAATAAAGCATTAAATTGTAGTAATATATAATTCAAACGTACAATATTCGTAGTCCATAAAATTAATTCAGAATGCTAATTACAGTATAATTGAAATGCAAAATTCTAATTTCAATTCCTCATTCCTTATTTTGCCATAAATTAAACGTGTCTAAGCAAAGAATTTGTCTCCATGTATTCCATTCATTTGATGATTCCACATTAGTAATGTAACCATTGTCATTCTTCACAATATTCTCCGCTAGAACCTTTGTGTCGTCAAATTCATGTTCAGTTGGTTTAATAGACATCTCTTTTCTAATATGGTTAAGAAGTATGCTACACTTTGAAATTATGCAATGCTATGTTGTAAGTCATAGAATGATAAATTTTTAAGGATAACCCAACGCATTTTAAATAAGCCAAATGCCATTTCAATGACATTTCTAGCACTTGAATGTTGCATATTAAAAAACTCTTGTGCAGTCGTTGGTTGATATCTGCTCGGGTAAAAATGTTGTACGAAGATGATCTAGCTAAGACTTTGGATGGATCCGTACTTCGTATGAATGTTGGCTTTGCTTGACTACCGCAACTAAACCTACAAAACAAGTAAGCATACATGCTAAGGTAATCTGGTGGTTGTCTTTGAAAGCACCATTCGATGCTTAAATTATAGCTTATCTCTCTAAAATTTGTTAACTGTAATAAGGTGAAAAGTTACTTTTTATATGGGGATAAGATTTGCTTTTCAAGTGTTGTTGTGCATGCAAGGGTACTTGCAACTTGTTGCTTGAATCGATCTCGTGCTGATAAATGTTCACTGTATGTTGGACATTTGTCACCATCACGTTGAGATAGTTCGTTCGAAGCTCATTGAATCATTCTTTCGAAGGATGATATCTCGTGCGTTCAATGATAATTTACTTGTCGTAATCTGGTGTACTTAATATTATCTTTTCTTGAAATTTGCATAATGTACCATGTGTCACGTTCTTGCCTTGCCAATGTCTTCACCTCCTATTGACTCCATCTTGCACTCATACAATATCAATTTTTCCATTCATTGAGATGATATTGTTCACCTCTAAAAAGGGTAAGGAATCTTTTTCCATTGGTGTAACCAGCATCCACCGAATAATAATTACCCAAAGTCCAAATATAAAACATTATCACTATGTTTAAATTTAAAAGACTAAAATTTCTTCTGCAGCTAAATAAGTTAAAAAAAAAAAACTAATTATTACCATGTCAAAATTTTAATTCATTTTTCTTTGTCACGACATCTCTTAACACTCTACCATCATGTGTTGAACTTTCCCATTTGGCAAAACAAAACATATATAAATTGTGTGTATTAGGAGTGTCGACGTTGAAATCCAGTCGACTAGAATTCAATGTCCAGTACCTGCAATCAATGTGAAAAAACACAAAAATCGAAAAGAAAATAAGAAAGGACCAAGATCAGCACAAGAAGAACAGGAGATTTTTAACGTGGTTCAGCTAGTACGCCTACGTTCACGGCTGTCTCTCTAAAATTTTGCAGAATGACAGTATGTTATTCAATGTTTCTTTTTTGCTACAATGATTCTAACTCCTATTTATAGGGAAAGTAAAATTACAGATCTGGTAACAATAAAATAGGAAGAAAATCATGAATTAATTACACTTCTTAATCAGTTAGAATAAAATCAGGAAACTGTTTCACAAAATCCGAGATAACGTTGACTGAGTTTAAATTTGAATTAACTTTCATATCTGGAAGATTTGGCATTAACTATCCACTGGACGAACTGTTTACTGTCTTGAGCGGCCTCGAGCTGGATCTCGCTGAGTAGCGAGCTATGTATAGAGTGAGCTTCATAGCGAACTGTAATCAAGTTGAAATGAGTTGACTGATGTGAATTGAAGAGTTCGCTGGGGTGAGCTGAGTTGTAGAGCTTACTGGGCCTGAATTGATAATTGGGCTTTGTCTAATGGGCCTTTGCATTTAGGCTGACTTGGCCGGGCCTTCATAGGCATTTACCAGCCCATTTAGTGAGTCCAGAAAATGCACATAACATCAATCCCCCAACTCTCAGTTCGTTTTGCAAATTGGGAGTTCGAGTTCGCTGGTAAAAGCTATACTTGAATTTCTGTTCCGCGCCTTTTCAAATTCAATCTCATCAACTTTGACACATGGTGGTCATGCAGGAGGTAATTGAACCGTCTCTGGCATGTCTCGTGCCACGTGCATTTAATGCGCACGTCTTTCAACTGAAGGCTACATGATTACAGAACCGTTACTCGTGCTGCACCGTTGGATCGATGACGGTTACTCATCACGCAGATCTGATGGCTGGGGTTCGAGCTTGACCACTTATATAAACTTTTGAAGCCCTTCGTTGCCCTGTTTACTTGTCATTTTCTTCTGCCACCAAATTCTTCATTGTTGCGTGTTTCACCATCAACTTTCTACAAGATCTTCAACCTCAATCGCCGTTTCTTACCATTTCATCAAAGATTCACGGTAAGTTCTCCATCTAACTGCAAGCTTTCAACTTTTGATTTATTTTGTTGAGTTAATATTGCATTGTGCTTGCGTCTTGTCATTGTTGTGTCTGAGATGGTATAAATACGTCATGTTCTTGATGATAAACTTTTGCTGTTCTGGGTTTCTTGTTAAATACGACTTTTTAACTTCTGTTGATTTGATCTTGTAGCATGTTTGTTTGAGACTTGATTATTGTTTGTGGCCTGTTATGTATGCTAACTGTTGGATTAGATACCTGTAGAATGCTAGCTCGTAGATCGTTTCTTCATAGATTGAGCCTTTTACTGCATGAGCGATCTGCGAAATAGGAAATTTAGAAAATTTTTTTAGCATTTTGGTAATCTATTCATTGTGACCTAAACATATTCACTTTATATAAGTCTTCAAGTGGAGCTCGTAATATTAATGAAGCAGTTCGAGGTAGAGAGGCTCATGAGCTGGATGAGGCTTGGGCTGCAGAACGACGAGCTAGTGAAAAAAGAAAAAATCGCGAGACATTCGCACACAATTCTTCAACATTGGGTCTTTTCGATCTAATAGGGCTTGTTATTCAATTTTACATCCCTAACGGTTGTCGTGCGTTGACACCCATTCCCGCAAGCCATGCATGCTATCCTCCATGGGGGTACGTCGCTGTCAGTACCCAATATCTCGAGCACGAACTAAGGTTCCCCATTCATCCTTACCTAATCGAGTTCCTAAACACAGTCAAGCTCACACCATTCCAGTTAACACCGAATTCATATGCGCAGCTGACCTCGTTGACTCTAGCCTTCCTCAGAAATGGCCTTCCTCCCCCAACTCCAAAAATCGTCCAACACTTTTACAGCTTCAAGGCTTTGAGCACTAAAAATGGGGAAAAACCAGATGACATCTACTATCTCACAACTCGTCCGTCGGAATATAAGAAACTCTTACCCCAAGGAGATACGAAGGGCAAGTTTAACATCGGGGCATATAAGACAAGCTGGTTCTTTGTCTACTGCCCTTGTCTCATGGGTCTTAACAATTTCAACTTCGTTCTAAAACCAGGTATGCAGAGGGGAATCTTTAGCGAGCTGAGGAAATTTTTTTTTTTTTTTAACATTTTGCTTTGCAAAGCTGAAAATGGACGAGTTTTCTCTCAGCGACGAGGAAAAAATGACTCTCGAGGTGCTCGCGAACTCGAGTGAAGTGAGCATCAGCAGTAAATTTGACACCGCCCTTCTCCAGACTCATGGCCTTGCTCCTCATGAGGATTCTCCGCTATTAAATCCGGAAGAGGACTGAGGGAGCATGGACAATGACCTTATACTTCCTTCTGTCCTTGAAGTCATTGTCGAGGAAGAGGATGCACCTACTCCTCGATCATTTCTAAGTCTTGTCACCACTTCGCGACCAGATACAACAGCTCCTGTCCCTAACTCCAGCTCGGACAGCTCCAGCTCAGGAAACTCCTGTTGTACAAATAGATTCAACTCCTTCTCCTGCTCGAGCAGCTATTCCAGAGGTTCCATCTCCACCTGCCCAAACAGATCCAGTCCCCAGTCCAACAGTTCTAACACCTGTTGAAGAGGCATCGGTTCCAGCTCGTACTCCACCAGTGGGTGCATTTTAAATAGTCGCTCCTCCTACTTCTTCCTCTGGGCGAGCTCCAACCAAGAGGAAAAAACTTACTCTTCTGGAATTTTCTCCTGAGCGACCTACCAAAACTTCAACCTCTTCAGCTACTCCAGCGAAGCGGCTTACTAAAGCCTCAACCTCTTCAACTGTTCCTTCAAAGCGTCCCAAGCGACTTGCTAAGGCAAAAACTCCCCCGGTCGCTGCTCCTAGCGAGATACTGCCTTTAGAAATAACAACAGATCCTCGGTAGGTTCCAGTTCCCAGCTTGTAACTTGGGGAAGGGGATTCTCCATCCGAGGTCGCTCCCCAGGCAACTTGAGCTGGTACTAGTAGAAAAATAAAGAGGAATTAGATCAGGTGTGCTTTTTTCAAGCGACATCATGTTTACTTGAGTGAAGAGTCTGAGGTCGCAGAGGTTGAGGGGACTTCATCACCAACAATGCTAGACGTCGAAATTAGACCTGGGGGGAGGTATTTAACCTCCTTTCTCGATAACTGGCCAACAATCATGCTGACTAACGTGAGGGTCTTAGAGAATAGGTCCCTCACGAGTACAGCCTTGGACGAATATGCAGCTCGACATGCCATGCTGGTAAGTCATTTTTCTTTTATCTCCTGGCCTCTTTACTTTATCAAATATTAACTTGTAGAATTTTCAGGACGCTCTTGCATCAATAAAGCGAAGGAGGAAGACCATGGTAGCTGAGAATTGAATAATGGAGCTAGAGAACGAGCTGGAAAAGGTTAAGGGAGAGATGAACTCCTTGGCTGAGAGAGCTCGAGATGAGAGAGTGTTCACGGAGGGCCACGAGGTAAAGATAGCTGCGGCGACCATTGCTAGACAGACAACCGAAGAAGCTCTACTGAAAATGGAGAATGATTATGAAGCCACTAGGTCGCACCTTACTGTCCTGCTACGTAATTGTGAAGATGAACGTGATAAGGTAAATGGTGAATTGAACAATATAAAGGGCGAGCTGAGGCAGTCTGAGTAGCGAGCTGAGATAGCGGAGGAACAAGTTGAAAGGCTCAGACGACAAGTTGATGCCGCAGTGTAGCGGGCTGAGACTGCTAAGCAATGGGCTGAAAGAGCTAAAACTGCTGCTCAACGAGCTAAAGAGGTTGAACACCGAGCTGAGGTGCTCAGACAACAAGTGGGGGATGCAGTGCAGAGGACTGAGGCTGCAGAGCAAAAAATAGAGAATGTGCTACAACGAGCTGAGACTGCCGAGAAGCTAGCTGAGGCAGCCGAGCAACTAGTAGAGGCCATGAATCGAGAAGCCGAGGTCGCTAATCGCCAGACAAATGACACCTTCGAAGAGTTGATGACTTTCAAAGAGAGATCTATTCAAGAAACGGAGGTACAGGTCACTGAAGCTAAATATGAGGCTGAGGAAAAAACAGGCCTTAACTTCCTATACATGCTGTGGATGTCCCATCCTTAAATGGATTTTTCTATATTTGGAGATGAGGGACCCCGAGCTGTGGAGAAGTTCAAAGCAAAGACTGTCTTATCTTCAACTGTAGCTGATATAGCCCCTTTGTCCATGGAGATTCCTGGCACGACTTCTCAGGCCAAGCCCGCTGGTGTCGATGACCTATTCAGCTCGTCTTCGTCTTCCAGTGAAGACTCCCTTTTAGGGCCAAATCCTCTAGCCCGAGACTTGTAGTTTATTTTTGCTTTTTTCTTTACATTTGTACTCTTTTAATTTATAAAGAATTTTTAACTTAATTAAATTTCTTTGATCATATCTTCTCTGTTGAATGCGTTTTAGCTATTGCGTTTGTTGTAACACATTTTATGATCTTCATTTTATAAGTTACCAAACTTTTTGCGAGCTAATTGTTAACGAGCTCGAAATCTGATATAATAACTAAAGCAATCGCTTAATTCAACAGTTAATAAAATCTCATAATATAAGCAACTAATCAGAACCTTTTTCTGGCACATTGGAATGTTGATGAGCTATGCAGGGGTACTCAACCACTCCTGCTTTTTAGGTTCATTTTATTTTAGCGAACTATACAGGGGTACGTAACATCGCATGCTTTTTAGGTTCTTTTTGTTTTAGCGTGCTATGTAGGGGTACGTAACCTTGTCTGTTTTTTTTTTTAATTTTTAATTTTTTTATTTTATTTAGCAAGCTATGTAGGGGTACGTAACCTCACTTGCTTTTTAAGTTCATTTTTATTTATAACAAGCTATGCAGGGGCATTTAGCCACACCTGCTTTTTAGGCTCTTTTTTTTTAGTGAGTTATGCAGGGGTACGTAACTTCGCCTGCTTTTTAGGCTCATTTTATTTATAGTGAGCTATGCAGGGGCACTTAGCCACACCTGCTTTTTAGGCTTTTTTCTTTTTAGCGAGCTATGTAGGGGTATGTCACCTTGCCTGCTTTTCAGGCTCATTTTATTTATAGCGAGCTATGCAGAGGCACTTAGCCACACTTGCTTTTTAGGCTCTTTTTTTTTTAACGAGCTATGCAGGGGTACGTAACCTCGCCTGCTTTTTAGGCTCATTTTATTTTTAGCAAGGCAACAAGCTAATAAGACTGGGGCTCGCTGGCTTGTTCACTTATGAAACATGCAATATGAGGAAATTGGAGCATTCATAATAAGACTGAATTACAAGTCAAGTTCATGTGATAAAGAAGTTACCGATAATAAGGTCGAAGATGCTCAGCATTTCAAGCTCGAGGGACCTTAATTCTATTCATGTTGGTCAAACGATATGCTCCATTTCCCAAGTTTGCTTTGACGACATAAAGTCCTTCTCAGTTTTGGCCTAAGGACCCGTTACCGGGCTTGTGGGCTGCAGGCAGAATGAGGCGCAACACCAAATCTCCCACGTTGAAGCTACGAATTCGAGTATTCTTGTTATAGTACCTCGCGATTCTTTGTTGATAAACAGCTACTTTCAACCTGGCTGTTTCCCTAACCTCTTCAAGCAAGTCTAAGTTTGCAGTAAGTAACTGGTCATTGTCATTTGGATTGAAGGTCGCTCTTTGTTGCGAGGTAACTTCTAACTTTGCTGGGATCATGGCCTCAGACCCATACACCATCGAAAATGGCGTCTCGCTTGTGGTGCTGTGAGCTGTGGTTCTGTAAGCCCATAATACCTTCTGAAGCTCGTCAACCCATGCTCCTTTCTTCGCTTCCAGTTTCATTTTCAAGGTCTGTTTTATGATCTTGTTCACGGCTTCAACTTGGCCATTGGCTTGTGGATGGTCTACTGTTGAGAAGTTCTTTACGATCTTCAGGTCGTTGCAGAACCTAAGAAACTGGTCACTGCTGAACTGGGTCCCATTGTCCATCACGATCTGCTGTGGGACTCCAAATCTGTAAATAATATTATTCCACACAAATTTTTCAATCTTTGTAGCGAAAATTTCAGCGAACTCCTTTGCTTCTGCCCACTTGGTAAAGTAATTAACTGCGATCACGACATGCTTACATCTTCCACGAGCTGTTGGCAAAGGCCCGATCAAATCCATCCACCAAATTGCAAAGGGCCACGGGCTCACCATTTGTTGGAGATAAGCTGGTGGAGCTCGCGGAATCTGGACAAACCTCTGACACTTGTTGTAACATCCCAAATTTTCTCTATTTAAGAAAAATAAAAATATATTAGGATGAATAGCATTTTTAGGATGAATAGTGATTTTTGGATGAACAGTATTTTCGGACGGAATAGTATCCATGAGAATAGTGAATTTTTCAGAAAGCGGACCTCAAAGTCAAACAGCTCAGAAATAAGTAATGGAGTCTAAGGAAACTTAAACGGATTAAAAATGAGTTCGTTTGAGGTAAAATAGAGCGGTTTTCGGATTCGATCAGGAACCCGGAAAGATTTTCGGAAAAATTCAAAAATTTAGGAAAGTGTCGAAATGAGTATTAAAATGCTCATGAAGCATTTTAGAAATTCAAAGGACACTTTCCAAGGTGATTCGGATGGAAATAGAATCAATTCAAAAATCACTGGAGACGATTTAGTGAATTTTCGGAGAGCTCAAAAAGAGCATGGAATAACTTTTAAGAGTAACTGAGATTACTAGGAGTATGTAGGCAGTCCGAATATAGGCCCCGGTGAATTTTGAAAGGATTTCGAGAAACTTCCAGAAAAACTGAATTTGAGTATCCTAAAAAAGTCAAATAAAAAGAGATAAGAAATGATAAACATATGACATAAGAAAATTATAAATTGAGTATAAATTAAAAAGATAGTGTGATAAATTTTAAGATTTAAATTGTGACTTTTAAATGATAAAAAAAAAAAAGATGTTAAAAATGACATGATTATATTTAATTGTAAATTATTCTTACTAGAACATTTTGTAGCGCCCCAATCTAAGAGATTAATTGAAATTCAATTTTTTTTGTTATTAATTTAGTCCGATTTTAGTTTTAAAAGTGCAGAAGTTTGTGGATAAATATCCTATTGGAGGATATTTTTAAAAGAAATTAAGAAAATTGGGTTAAAAAGAAAAAGGTTATAGGGTTTAAAATGAAATTTTGCATATATGGGAAATCAAAAGGTCGGTGAGATTTTTCATAATAATAAATATAATAACAATAATAAATGATGGTGGGTCCCATTGGAGAAAAAAATAAATAATAGATATATATAATTAATTTGTGGTGGGATCATTTGAGGAAAAATAAAAATAAAATAATAGAAAAAAAATTAAAAAAAAAAAGAAAAGAAAAAGAGGCAGCAAATGGCTGCCGTGTGAAAAATATATAAATATATATATCTCTGTGTGTGTGTCGGTTGAGAAAAGAAAGAAAGAAAAAAAAATAAAAATATAAATATAAAAAAATAAAATAAAATAAGAGAAGTAAATGCATGAGGCGGTGGCTGATTGTTTATATATATATATATATATATATATATATATCGTTAAAGTTGTAAATTGAAAGAGAAGAAACCAGAGAGCAGAATCGGCAGACAGCAAGAGAGAAAAAAATAGAGGAGCAGCCGAGAAGAAAAATAAAGAGAAGAGAAAGAAGGAAAAAAAAAACGGAAGGAAACGAACATGTTAGTGCCTTGACCGAATGTATATCGGAAGAAGGACACAACGATTTTGATGAGATTGATGAGTCAGTTTTGAATGAAAAATGATGTGTTATGATACTTTGAATAAATGAGAATTATATATAATTTGATTGAAAAAGAGTTATGAGTTTTTCCAAATGAGAATTTTTGTTGAGAAAGGAAAATTGTGAAAAACATGAAATTTTTGATAATAAATGAAATTATAAGGGCCCGAGTAAACCTGAACATTGGTAGGTGGGGATTGATAATTGACATGCCAATAGGGTGATTATAGCAGTACTGCGCCGATTTGCTTATATATGTTGATATGAAATTCATGGACTTTGCGAGGCACCGAGTGTCCGGTCCCAGAATTTATGTGATATGTGAAACGTGCTCCGGGGGGTAGTCACCGAGTGTCCGATGCCGGGGGATACATGAAACCCGATTTCCAGTCCATGGTATCGTGTCAGTGTTTACAAAGGGCGCTGAATACTATTAAAGAAAAATCGTGCTGACATGCTTGAAAAT
Organism: Litchi chinensis; assembly: GCA_019925255.1. Classification (NCBI taxonomy): domain Eukaryota; kingdom Viridiplantae; phylum Streptophyta; class Magnoliopsida; order Sapindales; family Sapindaceae; genus Litchi; species Litchi chinensis. Next base: position 19,727,675 of record CM034468.1, read on the forward strand.
GAAAATAAATGTGTTTATGAGTGCAGTGAATGAAAATTTGAATTCTTTGTAAATTTATCTGTAAAAGTTCGAAAATTATAAGATAATAATTTACCACTTGTATCTGAGAAAAACATATATATATATATATATATATTACATGAAAATCATGTGACTATGTTGAAAAACGATTGTTATGAGTTTTATATACGTAATTGTTAGTATGTGCTTTCGTTGAAATTTGTTATAGAAATTGGAAGAAATTGTGTTGATATGTTTGATAATGTCTTTTATGTATATATGTTTTTATTAAGAAAGTGATTTTCTTACGTATTATTTTAGTATTTTGAGAAAAAACGTAAAAAGGTTGTGTTATCCTATGATATTTTTATGAAATGAAGAATTTAAAATGTTTATTTTATATGTGCAATTCTTGATAAATTGACGTAATTATGAATTTTAATAAAAGCTTGAGCATTTTGGAAGTTTGATTCTTAATATGCTTGAAAACAATTTCATATGTTTTATACATGCAATTATTAATAAATGAAGTTATTTATGAATTTTGATAAAAGCTTGAAAATTGTGAAATTTTGTGTTACAATAACATAATTTTGATGAAATGATAAAAATTTGAGATTTGCAGAATTTTGTTTGACAACACGAAAATTTTTATCGGGATGAGATTTAATTCTTAGTTCATTTTCTGACGAATATGTGAAAATAGTGAAATTTTGGTCTTGCAAGGTTATATTTGAAAAAGGACTTTTAGGCATTCCATATGTATGTGTCTATTAGTAAATCGATCTCTTTATGATTTATTGTGAAAAATTGATTATTGTGAAATCTTGTTTTAAAAATCTTGTATCTTTGAAATTGATGAAATTTAAATTTAGTGTACACCCACTAAGTAAAAATACTTAGCGCGTTGGATTTTCCACGCGTAGGTTGAAATTTGGACGCTGTAGATAGAGATAGACGAGAAGATGATTGCCGCACTTTCTGCAAGTCACATCCCTCAATCCTTGATAGTTTTACTTTTGGTATTGCACAGTGGTGTTTAAATATATGGAAATGCATGTACATGACTATGGAGTTACAAGATTTTATACATGAAGATGTATATCAATGGTAGAAAAAGGTTTTTGGTTTGTAAAGTAATTTTGTAAAGAAAATTCTTATTTATTATTTGATTTGCTTTTAATTTTGATGAATATGATTTTTATTAAATGTTGTGGTTATAAATGCTTGTGTGGTGAAGTGATTTTGAAGTCCGAAGGAGGGTCTGAAACAAAAGTTGAGAAAGTGAACATATTTTAGAAGTGTTTGTTTTTTTTTATTTACAGGTTTTATGATTTTGGATTTTTCAGAAAAACAGAGGAAACTCTGCCGGATTTTTTAGAAAATTTTTTTATTTAGTGCGTTTTTGTAAATTAAAAACGAATGCATCGATTAAGGTAGCATCCTCCGACTCGGGTTTCATCTGAATGAGAATCGGGTTGAGGGTGTTACACTTGTCACATTTTTTTACTAGGTCGATGACATCCTGTTTCATGGTGGGCCAACAGAAACCTTGTCGCAGTGCCTTTTGAGCCAAAGAAAGCCCCTCAACATGGTTTCCACTATGGCCTTCATGTATTTGTATTTGGCTCATTACCACCTCACAATATTGGCCATTTATGCATCTCAAAAGTGGGGCTGAAAACCCCTTCTTATACAGCACATCATCGTAGATGCAGTACCTGGCTACTCTAGCTCGGAAGCGCCATGCTTCCAACTTATCACTTGGTAGCTTCCCATTCTGCAGATAATTCAGAATTGGACCCATCCAGGAATCTGGCTGCACAGTTATAGCCATCAATGAACTCTTCTCTTCGGTACTAGAAGCTGGTAGGAACTCCACTGGAATTGCCCCCAGCAAGTCTGCATCTCCAGTGGTTGCCAGGTGAGCTAGGGCATCTGCATGCGAGTTCTGAGCTCGTGGAATCTGCTTCACTTCATACTTCTGAAAAGCATTCAACATTTCATGAGCTTTCTGGACATACGTGGCCATTTTCAGCCCTCTGGCCTGATACTCCCCCAGTATATGGCAAACCACGAGCTATAAGTCGTTGAAGACCCTCAATCGTTAAGCTCGCAACTCCTTAGCTAGGCGTAGACTTGCGAGCAGTGCTTCATATTCAGCCTCATTATTCGTAGCCTGGAAATCAAACCTCAATGCACAAAGGATTTTATGGCCTTCAAGGTTAATCAATAGAATTCCAACTCCAACTTTCTGCTCGCTGGATGACCCATCAATATAAAGCTCCCAGGTCGGACCTTCAGAAGATTCAGTTTCATCATCCACAGGCCTTATAAATTCTGCAATGAAGTCTGCCAGAGCTTGAGCCTTAATAGTCGTCCTCGGCTTGTACTGAATGTCAAACTGTGCGAGATCCACTGCCTACTTTAACAAGCGACCTGAAGTGTTTGCTTTCTGTAGAACTTGTTTCAGCGGATACTGGGTGAGGACTTCAATTGTATGAGCTTGGAAATAAGGTCACAGCTTCCTTGATACGACCACCAGGCAGTAAGCGAGCTTCTCCATCTGCGAGTACCTGGTTTCAGCATCCTACAGTCTCTTACTTACATAGTACACTGGAAGCTGCGTTTTCTCCTCTTCCCTCACCAAAGCGGCACTTAAAGCTTGTTGAGATTCTCTTTTTTTGCCCATGTATTCTTTTAGCTGCTGGAAGGCTACCTCACACTATTCAGTCCATTCGAAGCCTTTTGCCTTCTTCAAAATATCAAAAAATGGGATGTATATATCTGTAGCCTTCGAGATGAACCTGCTTAGTGCTACGACCTGGCCATTAAGGCTCTGCACATCCTTTACCCTGGTAGGCGACCTTATGTCGATTAGTGCTTTAATCTTCTCAGGATTGACCTCAATGTCTCTACTGTTCACCATAAAACCCAGAAACTTCCTAGAAGCTACTCTGAACGCACACTTATGTGGATTCAGCTTCATCTGATAGCTCATCAGAATCTGAAACATCTCTCCCAGGTCGCGTATATGATCACCCACCTACTTGGATTTTACTAACATATCATCCACATAGACCTTCATGGTATTCCCAATCTGCTCTTCAAACATCATGTTTACCAAGCGTTGGTAGGTCGCTCCTGCATTTTTCAACTCGAAGGGCATCACCTTGTAGCAGTATAAGCCGCGATCTGTCACAAACGAAGTGTGCTCTTCGTCCTCGGGATTCATAGAGATTTGATTGTAACCCGAGTAGGCATCCATAAAACTCAGGAGCTCATGTCCAGCTGTAACATCAACGAGCTGGTCTATCTCGACAGGGGAAAACTATCTTTAGGGCATGTCTTATTCAATTTAGTGAAGTCGATGCAAGTTCTCCACTTCCCGTTCTTTTTCTTCACCAACACGGGATTGGCGACCCAAGTCGGGTAGTAAGCTTCTCGGATAAACTTGTTGGCCAACAGTTTATCTACCTCTTCCTTCAGTGCTAAGTAACACTCCCCTGTCATTGCCTTTCTCTTCTAACGAACTGGCTTGTGGTGAGGATCAATATTCAACCCGTGTGACATCACCTTGGGATCTATTCCTACTATATCCTCATGATTCCACGCTAATACATCCAAGTTAGCCTTTAGGAAGTCAGCGAGCTGGGCTCTTAATTCTGGAGCTAAACATCTTCCCAGTTTCAGACACCTCTCTAGATCTGCCTTGCTGACTTAAACATCTTCCAGTTCTTCAATTGGACCAGTAGCTCGCTCTGCATCCACTTATCGGGGGTCGAGATCATGACTAACCCCCTTTTCTGTTGTAGCTCGTGGTTCATCCCCCGAAACCACGTTCACCTTCTTTCTTCTTACATTCATCTTTACTGCGTCCTCATAGCAGCGTCTGGCTAAGTGCTGCTTTCCCCGAATGCATCCGACGCCGCTAGAAGTTGGGAATTTCACTGTAAGAGTCCTGGTTGAAGTAACTGCATCCAGGTCGTTCAACGAAGGTCTTCCCAGGACAACATTGTATGCTGATGGGCAGTCAATAATCAAGAAATCTGCCAACACAGTTACCTGGCGACCTGCCTCTCTGAGCGTAAGTGGCAACTTGATCTGGCCCACTGATACAATAGCATCTCTAGTGAAACCATAAAAAGGCTCTAGGGACGGTCTCAGTTGCTTTGCTCCAACCACATCTGATCATAACAGTTCCTGTACATCACATTCACCGAGCTCTTAGTATCTATCATGATGCGCCGTACTTCCATGTTGCTGATTTTAGCTCGTATAACTAGCGCATCATTGTGTGGCCAGATCACACCTCTAACATCTTCCTGAGTGAAATCAATTTCATCCGAGGTCGTCTTGGCTTTCTTGGCAGGTCCCTCCGACCCACTGACCTGAAAGGTATGATTTGCTTCTCGGACATACCTCTCGTGTGACTTGTTTGAAGCACCTGCGATATGGGGGCCATCATGAATTGTAAATATAGTCTTTACCCCAGACTTATGCTTTGGCTCATGAGTTTGCTGGAGCTGTTGCTGTGCTGGCTGCTGTTGAGGTCGCTGTTGTGGAGGTCGCGAGTCTGCAGGTTGCTCCACATAATCCCTCAGGCGACCTCTCCTGATTAACTTTTCAATGGCGTCCTTCAACGTCCAACAATCTGAAGTATTGTGTCCGACCTCATTATGATAGGCACAAAACTTATTCCGATCTCTATGCTGAACATGGCTCTTAAAGGGTAGGGCTTCCCAAAATCTTCCCTGTTTTTTTCTACTGCAAATATCCTGTCTTGGGAGTTTGACAGGATGTTGTAATTCTCAAAACGACCTTGATGCTGAGGTCGCTCAACCCTGGGCTCTCTCCTTGCCTTTTTAGCGATCTAATTGCTTGAGCCACTGTTTCTACCTTCTCTTTTGTTCCTGTCATTACTTCTCTTTTTGATCTGGCTGGAACTGTCCGTTTCATTCTTCTGGGTAGGCTTCTTTGGGCCGAAGGTCTCTTCCTACCCAATCTCCTTTGTAGCTCGCTCATAGAACTCTCCTAGATCCTTCACTGGGGACTTATAAATGCTTTCGTATATTTTCTCATCCTTGCGCAACCCAGCTAAGATCGCTGTCAATATGCTCTCATCTGATGGATTCTCAACATTCGCGACCTCGCGTCTAAACCTGTTGATATATTCTTTCAACGACTTACCCTGACGCTAGAATATGGTAGCTAGGTGGCAGGATGGAGCGAGCTGCCTTCTCAATGCCTTGTATTGGCCAACAAACTTCTACTGACATTTTTCCCAATTATCTATGCTGTGAGCTGGGAGATTCTTGAACCATATCCTCGGAATATCTCCCAAAGTAGTTAGGAATACACGGTATTTCACCATTTGATTACTTATCTATAGGTCAATCTGAACGTTAAAAGCATCTAGATGATCATAGGGGTTACTGTCCCCATTGTACTACCGAATGTTTGGCATTTTAAACCTCAGAGGGAATGGCTGCGCCTTAATTTCCTTTGTGAATTGAGTATTTTCCCCGTAATGCCCGCGCTGCTTTAGGGCTCCAGGTCGCGCTTTTAGCTGCTGGACCCTCTAGATGAGCTCCTCTACTTGTGCATCTCGAGGCTTATATCTCCTCCTATGGTCGCGACTTGGGGAAGAGTGTTTTGGGTCATATCTCTCGTCCCCTTTGAACAAGCCTTCAGGCTAATGGGATCTCGCATGTTGCCTATTCACCTCATCCACATACCGAGCTGCAGCTCGGACTCTATCATGCCCAACCTCTACTTGCCGGCTTCCATCCTAGCTCAACCTTACTACCAAGCTAGCTGGGCGCGCGACTTCCCTTTCTTCACGGACAGGGTAGCCTATAGCTCTAGAGCGTGCATTAGAGGAATGAGCTGAGTCAGTAGGTCGTGGCATTTCCCTTGCTGGCCTTTGAGGCATATGTATTGCTTCATGCTGCTGAGACACGTGTCTTGGAACCTCGACCTCAACCTTGGGTGCGTTCTGCACCTGAGCCTGCACCAACATATTGACTGCCTCTGTAAGCTGTCTAACCGTATTCTCCAACGCTTCTTGTCTTTAATGCCACACATGCTGCCCTTTAGCTATTAGAGCAATTGGAATCGGTTGACGAAGAGGCAGAGGAGGAATGCCTGCTGCAGCACCGATTGCCTGGCCATGGGACGTACCTGCTGCATGCATGGGTGCGTCCTGCACAGGTTGCATGTTCTGCTGAGGATGGTTCATGTGGCTTTCTACCTGGTCATCATCTTCAAAAAACCTGTTTGATCTGGTCCTTGGCATGTTGTCAGAAATCGATGAATTGAGATGAAAAAGATTGAGGTTCAAGCTCTCCTTCTAGCGCCAAAATATCGACGTTGAAATCCAGTCGATGAGAATTCAATACCCAGTACTTACAATCAATGTGAGAAAACATAAAAATTAAGAAAAAAACAATAAAGGACCAAGATCAACACAAGAAGAACAGGAAATTTTTAACGTGGTTCAGCGAGTGCATCTACGTCCACGGTTGTCTCTCTAAAATTCTGCAGAGTGACAATATGTTATTCAATGTGTCTCTTTTGCTATAATGATTCTAACCTCTATTTATAGGGGAAATAAAATTACAGATCTTGTAACAATAAAATAGGAAGAGAATAATGAATTAATTACACTTCCTAATAAGTTAGAATAAAATCAGGAAACCGTTCCACAAAATCCGAGATAACGTTGACTAAGTTTGAATTTGAATTAACTTTCATATCTGGAAGATTTGGTATTAACTATCCATTGGACAAACTGTTTACTGTCTTGAACGGCCTCGAGCTGGACCTAGCTGAGTAGCGAGCTATGTATAGAGCGAGCTTTATAGCGAATTGTAATCAAGTTGAAATGAGTTGACTGATGCGAACTGAAGAGCTCGCTAGGGCGAGTTGAGCTGTAGAGCTTACTGGGCCTGAATTGATAACTGGGCCTTGTCTGATGAGTCTTTACATTTGTGCTGACTTGGTCGGGCGTTCATGGGCTTTTACCAACCCATTTAGTGAGTCTAGAAAATGCACATAACAAGGAGCAAACTCCCAGCACAATAGTTGTAATATCATTTTTTCTTGTCCGTATTTTGGTTTGTCTGCTTCTAGTACTTACATCCTAATATATATGTTTCATCTAAAGCTTCTAAACAATTATATACATTATTATTACATAAATCATACATACCTTAAACTACTTCCACTTTGGATCCATAGAGTTGTTCGATACCAATTTAGGTGTTTTTCAAAATTCTTTTTGACATCTAATAATTGCTTGTAAACAGTCATGAAAGTATTTGCTAATAGTTCTCTCAGATCTCTTCAAATTGAAGCCCACCACACGATTCTTAACATGGTGAGCAAGAATATGCAAAAATATTGCGACCATTTCCTACATAGACACATCACATGTTCTTTATAGTTGGCTTTTTGTAGTAAGCAAATGACGTAGCTTTTTGCAAGCGGGCCTATCCGTACGTAATCGTGCTATGCATTTACTTCACTTCAAAAAATCATTCTGTGTTATTGTTCTAATTGGTAAACAACTCTAATAAAATGTGTAGTATTGAGTCATCTTTCATAATATAAATTAACATGCATAAGCATAATTTTTAACTTCTGTAAAAATTAGGATTAAAATGAAAATTTTCCTTTTAAAAAATGCCTCCAAACACCAAGTTTTCAATTTTTTTTTTCATTTTCTTTTTCTTGAACATATTTGCACTTTTCTTTTCCTTTAATAAATTTATACTTGAAACTTTTAACATTTTTTATTTTTTATATACTAGTTTAAATAATTGAGTTGATTGTTAAAATTAGTTGAAGTTTTGGCCCCTAAAAGTTAAAATCCTTAGTTTGCAAGTTAAAATCCTGAGTTTGCCATTTTAGCTAGAAAGTGTAACAAAGTAGCTGATGGTGTAGCTAAATGGATTGTGGAGCAATACAAGGCCTTTTGTTATCTAGTTTTCTTATTCTTTTTTTTTTTTTTCTAGTTGAGTTACTTAATTTAGCCGACCGACCTTCATATATATATTGATTTCTGAAACTGATCCAGAAGACTACCAGGACCAACCGAGATGAGATCGATTTTCATATTTTAGTTGTTTCTTCGATTGTTTAATATATATATATGTACTGAAAATTTTAATAAATATTCTTTCTTTATAAAAGAAAAGAAAAACACATCTTATAGAAGTTGAGTGACGTGGCTCACCTCCCTAAATCTTCATTACATATATTTTTAGAGAAGCTTAAGATTTTTCAATTTTTTTATCCAAATTCATGCATAAATAATTTGATATGTGAGTTGTTAATATTATATCAATTTTCATATCATCATCTTATTATTTAAAAAATATTAACAACTTATATGATTTATCATTTAAATATAAATTTATATTAAAAAAAATTAAAAATCTAACGATATTTCATGTTTTTAAAACCAATTTTGCAAAGACCAAAAAAAAAAAAAACCCAATATGTTCAGTTTTTAATGAAAACCCAAATGAAAAGGCCCAAAACAAAAACCAAATAAAACTATAGTTAGAATGAGGGTGGCAAGGGTGTAGGTGGGCTCTCTCTAGGGTTTTCTCATTTCTCAAAACCGACCACAAACCCACAATCAAGCTCTTAGGTTGATGCCTCGCCGAAGAGACGACGACGACGAGATGGAGGAAGACGACTACGAGGACGACCGCTACGACGACGAGGTGGAGGAGGAAGAGGATGATCGTTCTAGCAGGAAGCGCAGGCGATCCGACTTCATAGATGACGTCGCGGAGGAGGATGAAGACGAAGACGAAGACGAAGACGACGACGATGAGGATTATGGTGGCGGCGGTGGTGCCAGGAAGCATAAAGCCAAGAAGCGTGGCGCCCACTATTTCGATCTGGAAGCGCAGGTCGATAGCGACGAAGATGAGGACGAAGAGGAGGGCGAGGATGGTGCGTTTTCTTCGATTTTTTTGTTTACTCATATGCCACTTTAGCTTTAGAGAATGTTAATTCATTGAATTAGGTAGTAGATATCGATATTCAACATCACACTTTGGGACTTTAAGATGCTTAGTCCCGTAGAAGAGTGGATACATGCCTTCTTTCTTGTGTTGAATCTAGATTTGCTGTTATGTTAATAAGCTATTTGATTTTGAAATAGAAATGTATGGTTAGGTGTAAATAATGGTCTTTCAGTTATTTTATTTGTAATAAGATTTCTGGGTGCTAACTATGGAGGGTTCGATGATAGCTTATATTGGTTCTCTTACTTGTTGCAATTCTGTTTTGTGTCTATTTGTTGCTTGTTATGTAAAATCTGTGGGATGCCCTCTTGCTTGATCTACATTGTTTCGTGTGAGGATAGTGTGGGTTAATAATGAATATCTGCACTTTCTTCATAAACTTGTTCAGGCTGATTTGAGGAATAATATCTTCTCTTTTACTTTCAGAAATAAAAATTGAGAAACATAAATAAACCTGTTTCCAATTAGACAAGTCAGTTTTTGTCTTCAGTGGATATTCAATTTATGCTTAAGTTCACTGAAGTTGCGCACACATGAACAGTAGCTGTAGCTATTGATTCTAGAATTCGTCTGCTTGTTATTGTCTACCTTCTTTTTTGCAAGTTGCTTATAAACTTAGGATTGAACTTGCAGATTTCATAGTCGAGGGTGGAGCTGACATACCTGATGAAGATGATGGTAGAAGGATGCGTCGCCCACTGTTGCCTCGGGAGGATGAACAAGAAGACGTTGAAGCTCTTGAGAGAAGAATTCAGGCTAGATATGCGAGATCAAGTCACCAAGAATATGATGAAGAGACCACAGATGTAGAGCAGCAAGCTCTTTTGCCCTCTGTTAGGGATCCAAAGCTGTGGATGGTTAAATGTGCGGTATGAGTATAAGTTCTTTTGTGTGTTATGTGTTGCATTTATATTTAGTTTAAGCTTTTGTTTTGTTGGTATCTTCCTTACCCAGGGTAATAGTGATGTTTATGTTAATTTGTTTCTGCGTTAATAAATGTCAGATTGGCCGGGAACGAGAGGCAGCTGTCTGCCTTATGCAGAAGTGTATCGATAGAGGACCTGAAATGCAGATCAGATCCGCTATTGCGCTTGATCACCTTAAAAACTATATATATATTGAAGCAGACAAAGAAGCCCATGTGAAGGAGGTATATTATGATTACCGTCTTACCATAATTTTGAATTTGATGAATTAGACATGATTTTTTTTTTTTTTTTTTCTTTTGAGAAAAATTAGGCATAGTATTGCTTGTGGAGTTTTATGATTTAGATTTGCATTTATGGGCTATAATTTTGAAGTTAAATTGTTTATTTATATGTATGAGCGATTACTGTGAAGTTAAAATTGATTATTTATGTGCATTTGCTTTAGGCATGCAAAGGTCTGCGGAATATATATTCCCAGAAAGTAATGCTGGTTCCAATCAGAGAAATGACTGATGTGCTTTCAGTTGAAAGCAAAGCAATTGATCTTTCTAGGGATACATGGGTCAGAATGAAGATTGGCAACTATAAAGGGGACCTTGCGAAAGTATGATTTGTATCCTCTTATCATGTGATGCTCTTCTCATTGCTATTTATCTTACCTTTAATTTTACTGGATCTATAGGTAGTTGATGTAGATAATGTGCGTCAGAGAGTTACGGTGAAATTGATCCCAAGGATTGACTTACAGGCTCTTGCGAATAAGTTGGTGAGTATGATTTTCCTCGCCAATGTCTGACTTTTTACCCTGGATTGTATGATGTTAGAACTGGGCAGACAAATGTTTTTGTGCGTGAGAGTGTGTGTGTTATTTTGTGTATGTGTATAACACATGCTCAAAAATAGCCCTGTAATTGTTTTTATAACAACAGGATCGTTCTCTATGAATTTTGAAGGAATGAGGTGTCATTTAAATTGAGAAGAGTGGAAGTATTATTGCTGATTTTCATTTTATTTTTATTTTGTGGGCTTTGTTTGCATTGGTTATTGGTATAAGTCCTTAATTTTTAAGGAGATCTCATGTTGTCGCACAGGAAGGTAGAGAAGTTGCAAAGAAGAAGCCATTCGTCCCTCCTCCACGTTTTATGAATGTCGATGAAGCTAGGTAGTATACTGATCGTCTTTTGTTCTTTAAAAATAATTATTTTTTAATACAATCTAGAATAATTTGTTAAATGTTGGTTTGTTGATTTTTTGCTTTATGTTTAGGGAGTTGCATATTCGTGTAGAGCGTAGACGAGATCCAATGACTGGTGATTACTTTGAGAACATTGGTGGTATGTTGTTCAAAGATGGTTTCCTTTACAAAACGGTATCAATGAAATCTATCAGTACTCAAAACATAAAGCCGACTTTTGATGAACTTGAGAAGTTTCGGACACCTGGGGAGAATGGAGAAAATGATATAGCTAGTCTTTCGACTTTATTTGCAAATAGAAAGAAAGGGCACTTTATGAAGGGTGATGCGGTTATTGTTATCAAGGGAGATCTCAAAAATTTGAAGGGATGGGTTGAGAAGGTTGATGAAGAGAATGTCCATATAAGACCAGAAATGAAAGGCCTTCCTGTAAGAATTTATTGAAGTTTGATTCTATACTTTTGGTCAAAGTTTTTGAATTAGTTGTCATGTGTGAGTGTATACACATGTAATAGTTCTCTAGTTAGGAATTCTTTTCAGGTCCAGTCTTGACTAGAGAAACACCCCATATTTATGTGTCTTAAAATTAGTCTTTAGACCATGTGATATTTATTTTGGTTACTGGAAATCACTTATAGGCTTTCAATGGTTGGTTTCTCGCAGAAAACTCTTGCTGTCAATCAAAAAGAGCTTTGCAAGTATTTTGAACCTGGAAATCATGTGAAAGTTGTCTCTGGGACACAGGAAGGTGCCACTGGAATGGTTGTTAAGGTTGAGCAGCATGTTCTTATCATTCTATCTGATACGACGAAGGAACATGTGAGCCAATACTCCATTCCGTTCATTTTATTTAGTTATCTATTCCTTTTTGGGTTGAATGGGTACATTATAGAGAAATTATAGCATGATCTGTTTTACTCAGATTCGTGTATTTGCTGATGATGTTGTGGAAAGTTCTGAGGTTACTACTGGCATAACCAAAATTGGGGACTATGAGCTTCACGATCTTGTGCTACTTGAGTATGTTTTTTGGTCAATTTCATTCAGGTATTAAATAGTGTCATTCTATTATTTGCTGTCTTACTTATTTGTTATGCCTTGGTACAGTAACAATAGCTTTGGTGTGATTATACGTGTGGAAAGTGAAGCTTTTCAGGTGGTTTTTCTTACTTAAATGGTTAGTATGCAGCCCTCATTCAAAATACTGATAATAAGCAATATTTTTTTTTTTAAAGGTTCTTAAGGGAGTACCTGATAGGCCTGAGGTTGCTCTTGTTAAATTGAGAGAAATCAAATGCAAGCTTGAGAAGAAGTTTAATGTGCAAGATAAAAATAAGAATACTGTATCAGTGAAAGACGTTGTCAGGATCCTCGAGGGTCCATGCAAAGTACGATTCCCATTTCTAGTTTGATATGATTATTGCTTAGTAGCTAAGTGTCTGGTTAATGGATTTACCTTTCCTATCAGGGGAAACAAGGTCCTGTAGAACACATATTCAGAGGAATATTATTTGTCTATGATCGCCATCATCTCGAGCATGCTGGCTTTATTTGTGCTAAAGCTTCTTCTTGTCAAGTTGTGGGAGGATCACGTGCCAACGGTGGTAGAAATGTAAGTTACTTATGCTCTTATTAATTTTTTAAGTTATTATTAGTTAAGAGTGTGCTTTTTGATACGGTTTCTAAGCGGTTTCTTTCTGGCTTAACTTTGTTCCACTTTAGGGTGATGCCTACTCAAGATTTGACAATCTAAGAACTCCACCTCGTATACCACAATCCCCGAGGAGATTTCCTAGAGGAGGCCCACCAGTTGAATGTATGTTGTGTATGGCCATCTAATTTATGCAAATTTCATTGTTGGACTTGATATTTTTCATTGTGGTCGTTATTTGGGTTGAATTTTTCTTCTGGAGTTATTTACCTTCTGCCTTTATTTTACAGATGGAGGAAGGCATAGAGGTGGAAGAGGAAGGCATGATTCTTTAATTGGTGCTACAATTAAAGTTCGTTTAGGTCCTTACAAGGGCTGTAAGGGACGGGTTTTGGAGGTTAAGGGCCCATCAGTTCGAGTTGAGCTTGAGGCCCAGATGAAAGTTGTTACAGGTAAGTCCCTTGTTATCTGGGAAAATATCTGTCTCATCGTTATCTAGCTCTCAATGTGGATAACTAACAGCTGTGATGCTTGCAGTTGATCGCAGTATTATTTCCGACAATGTCGATGTTTCAACACCTTACCGGTATAGAATCATGCCTCAAGATGTGTTTTTTTTCCATCTCATTTTGATGTTCAAAATTCTGATTACATATGTTATTGTTGTAGTGATACACCTCGTTATGGTATGGGAAGTGAAACTCCCATGCATCCTTCACGAACGCCTTTGCATCCATATATGACTCCTATGAGAGATGCTGCAGGTATACTTTTATGTTTTCTTGATCAATTATTCTTGATCAATTAGTTTCCCTTGTGATTTTGATCACAAACACCCAACACCCCCCCCCCCCCCCCCCCCCCCCCCCTTTTCTTTCCTTCTTATAATAAATATGGTGGGTATATTACTGTGTCCTTATTAACATATTTTTATATATCTTATTATATCTTGTAGCAACACCAATTCATGATGGTATGAGGACACCAATGCGTGATCGAGCATGGAATCCATATACACCGATGAGTCCACCCAGGTTTATTTCAATTTTTAACTTACATCTTGCGTCATCTTTTTTGTGTTTTATAATGAACGAGGTTGTAATGATTGCTTCTCTTTCTTTTTTAAAAAATAATAAATTAATTACAACAATAATATACAATTACTCTGAGCATTGTTGTAATTACTTTTGCTTTTGTAGATTTTAGAGTTATGCTAAATTGTTATTGCTTTAATCTGAACTCTAGCGACAACAAACTATATGTAGCTCTGGAGTTTGAAAAGATTCTGCAGTTATAATTATAACTTGTTTTATCTATTTCATTAGGAAGACATTTATTTGAAAAGTACTTTGAAAAAATGTAAAGGTTTCGAGCATTTTCTCTGTGTACATAGTTTTTGTATTTAAAGGGCCTGTGAGTTTTCAGTTTATTAGAGTTCTTTGAGCACTCAAATTTTTTACTGGTTTTGGGGATAGTTTGTGTTTTATGATTAATGGGTGGTCCTTGCGCTTAATATTACGATGAAACAGGGATAATTGGGAAGAGGGAAATCCTGCCTCCTGGGTGAGCAGTCCGCAATATCAGGTTAGGAATCTCGCTTGATATGGCACTAGTAGCCAGATAAACCTCATTGTTCTTTTCATTGTTTGTAAAGTTGAATAATTGTTGTTTTCTTTCAGCCAGGAAGTCCTCCTTCACGTGCATATGAGGCACCTACACCTGGTTCTGGTTGGGCTAATACTCCTGGTGGCAATTATAGTGAAGCTGGAACACCAAGAGATAGCAGTTCTGCCTATGGTAATTTGCTTATTACTATAATACTATGTCATAATGTTAATTTTTCATCTATTTTAGTGTTTTTGTTATTATTATAGACTTACTGTTATTTTGCCAGCTTAGTTTTATGCTTTAAGTAACTAAAATTATGTTCTTGTTGCAGCCAACGCTCCAAGCCCTTATTTGCCATCAACTCCAGGTGGGCAGCCCATGACACCGAATTCAACTTCCTATCTTCCTGGCACTCCTGGAGGTCAGCCCATGACGCCAGGGACTGGTGGTCTGGATGCTATGTCTCCTGTTATAGGTGCGATCTGTAGTTTGCTCACCTTGGTGACCTAATATTGTAGTGAACTGATAGTTATCTTTTCGTACATATGATTACTTCTGAAATATCTTCACATGTTTGGTTTGATATTTGACTTAAGTTTCTAGTCACGAATCTTTGGCATGTCAGGCAAAACGGATTGTGTGTAAGTTGTGCTCTTGTGAATTTGATATGGAAAAGGAAGTGGTTCTAAATTTCTTTTTCTCTGAAGAATTTAATGGTGTAGACATATTAATATGTTATGAAATCAACTCAAAAAGATGTAATCTCAAACTATATTTGGGTATTGTTGGTGATCAAAGCATTTTTAGATTAAAGAAATTCAAGAAACCGAAGAAAAATAAGAACCAATAAGTTCTTGAAGTTGACATTTTACATTTTTTATAGTCTTTTCAGTCAATTTGCTTAGCGAAACTAGCTGAATGGATTCAATAAAAAAATTTATGGTATATAATATGAGTGGTTTTGAATATGCTGAATAAACAACTCCTGCTGAGCAGTCATAGTTAATTATAAAAATAAAGTTATTTGGTTTATGAAAGTTGTACACTAAAATAAAGCTTTAACTAATTTCAAAATAATAATAATAATGATAATAAAAATGAAGCTTTAACTCTGCATTCCTGGCTTGGTTTCCACAGGTCTTTTTATAGCATTTACTTTTTTGTTTAATCTGTATTCATATGACCATTGATGTTGTAATTTGTAAATATTGGAAGTAATCTAAATCTTTTAAGTTTTCAGGCACTTTATTAGCTATTTTAACAATTTAAATGCATATTGAACTGCAGGAGCAGACAGTGAAGGACCATGGTTTATGCCAGACATTTTGGTTAATGTACGTAGGTCTGGAGAGGACACTGTTGGAGTTATCCGAGAAGTGCTTCCAGTATGTCTTCTAATAGCTTTTTTTGTTTGAATTTTTGTTTGTATTCCACTTCTCTATATGGCAGTATTCAACATAGCACTATTATAATAATCAGGATACCCCGGAGTTCAACAAGTGATGTTTAAATTGACTACTCGTTAGATCTATAGAGGGAGAGAGGGGAATTTTAGTTGCATGGGACAATATGTGGGAGTTGCTAATAGCAGTCCATTCCAGTATCTTAAGATTGTTTGAGAATTACCCCAACACTGATCCTATATGATATTGGACCCCAAACTGTCTATTGCATGATACCTTTAGTTCTAACAGCTGTACTTGGTGCCAGTACTGCTGCAATGTGCATATCCAGCTCAAAATTTGGTCTCATGTTTTGAGTTTAGTAAGATGATCTTTAGATTGAAGGCATCTGGCTTTAAGGTCTGTTAGATCTACATTAGCAAGTGTACTGAGAATCATTCGTCACATATTTTATCTGAAAGGTTCGGCTAATGGTAGTCATTGAACATATATAGCTGTTCATGCTGTTTAGTTCTTAGCTTGTAACTCAATAAATATTGTGCAGTTTCACATCAGAAATTATAATATTTTATAATTTGTTGTGAATGGTTTATATTGCACGCAGTCACGCACGCAGTTCTGGCATAGAAACATACATATGGATTGATGGCCTTGTTGAGCATGATTGCAGTATTTGTTAGTGTGCATTCTTTTTGCACAACCGTCCAAAAATTTGTTTTCCCAAATGATGTATTAATAACAGTGTATTATTTTGTGATCCAGGATGGGTCTTGTAAAGTGGTCCTCGGATCAAGCGGCAATGGTGAAACCATCACAGCGCTTCCTACTGAAATAGAGATGGTGCCACCAAGGAAAAATGACAAGATCAAGATCATGGGTGGTGCACAACGTGGTGCAACTGGTAAATTAATTGGTGTTGATGGCACCGATGGTATTGTAAAGGTTGATGACACACTAGATGTTAAGATATTAGACATGGTTATATTGGCAAAACTAGCACTACCATGATCAATGTGGTTGTGAACTAGAACACATAGCGTGTATATTGTTATTTCATAATTTTGATCTGATATTGATGACGATTTATTCTCAAGCTTGTGACAATAAGCGTTGCACATTTTATCTGACGCCCATCTTTCGAGCATTTTCCGCGTTATTTTCGCTCCTTTTAGCATTGGAATGTTTTCCCCCGTTTCTTGTGACATGTTACATGCAAATTGCAGTTCGCATTTATTCATCTAAATTTCCAAAATTTGTTCTGGTTGCTTGATTGCGATTAAGTTCATTTGGTAATATATGAGATGCCTGAAGTGCACTTTGTTAATAAATATCATAGCATTCAAGGGAATACTTGACACCTCAAAAGCAATAGTCACCCCCAGCGTACGGCTGATTTGACTTGAAAATTTCTTTAAGAGTAACATGTTCGATATAATCTTAACCTCCAAAGCGAAAAATCTATCCCTTTGGTTCGAGGTGTTTATTGTTTTAAGTTGACACCTAGTTAGCTAATCTTATTATTGCTTTTATAACATAGTGTAAATTACTGATGTGATGTGAGTTTGATAGAAACCAACTTAAATGGTCAAATATTATTATTAGATTTTAAATTTAAAAATCAATTGATGCAAAAATCCAAAAATTAATAAGTCATATAAGTGAAATAATTATAAGATGTTGTAAAAATCAATAATTGGTTAATAATATTGAAATGCTTACAAGAATCAAAACAAAGATGATTGGACATACAAACGGTTAACTTTTTTAGTGATCTTCCCAAAATTAGGGATTAATTTGGCACACATTTAAAATGTTATGGCCTATTTTGGTCAAATTCATAACATCAACAAAAAGTCAGATTTGTTTTTTCCAATAAAGAAAGTGATATTGAAAAGGGAAAAGGTTTGATACAATTACGTGGATATAACATATTTGATCATGTTATGCCCATTTTCTGGTCCAGCCCAGTTGGGCCAGTACATGCTTATTTAATTTAAACAGGAACAAGGGCCCAGGAGGCCCAAAGGTGGAACCAGAAGCTGCAAGCTCGGACCGTGAGGCCGTCCAGGTCGCGAGCCCGCAACAGTTCCCAGGACGCCTCCTGCCAGCGTTTCCAGCTCGTGGAGCCCGCGAGGTCGCTCAGGTCGCGAGCTCGCTGAAACCTCCAGATCGCCTTATCTCTCCTCCAGAATGCACCACCTGGCTGACCTGAAGGTTTCTTCAAGAGATACCGTGTACAGCAAGTTGTCAGAGTCTACCAACTCTCATGATTTCCCGTCGGAAACTGCTTACACAATTACCCAGGAGCATTTAATGAAGTGAAGACTTCCTCAGGCTTAATTAATGCAAACCTGTGCAGGAAGAAAATCATCATTACCTTTACAATTAATGCAGTATGGCAATGTCAGGCTTAGCTGAAACTAGCCGTTGCCAGTTACTTGTATAACATTCTTTTGTATTTTTTATTGTGAGCTCCCATCTTTTATAAAGGGGGGAGACATTTTTACTGTACAACAAGCTTAAGATACGAAAAAGAACCGTCACTCTGCCGGAATTACTGGAGAGTGGTCGTGGACGTAGGTGCAGTCACCGAACCACGTGAAAATCCTTGTGTTTTCTTTCTTTCTCTCCCTATCTCTCTCTTTAAACTACTTGCTGATTATCTCATTAAATCCGACCAACCACCAAATCCAACATTCCTTCACCTGAATTAATCACCACCAACCTATAACTTCATTAACTAACCATTTCCTACCCTTCAATCAGTACAATCATCCATTAATTACCAAGTCCGCCGTCTGGGCCCCAGAATCTCTGATTGACCGTTTTCGGACGTCAACATCTTTTGGCGCTAGAAGGAGGGCCCAACAGCGACCTGGTAATCTCCAGTTAGTTATTACTTCATTTTCATTTGCACTTGTCTACCATGGCTAGGATCAAGGCAACGAGGAGTGTTGGAGTAGCAGAGGAGCGACGTGAAATCCAAGAAGAACAGAGCGCCTCACCTTCAGGAAACGAAGTCGCTCAGGAATGGCAGCAGCGCCAGCGAGCTCTGGAGGATGCAGTGAGGGAGTTGACAACAACAGTGAGGGCGTTGGTGGAAGTCCAAGCCCATGTAGTGCCAAGATAGGTGGACGTGGCACCTCCAGGCAGAGCTCGCCGTCGACCTTCAGAAGAAATACCAACTCCAGAAGGAGTAGCCGCCAGGGAAAGGTCGCTCACCGAAGGATCAGCCCGCTCCTCGAACTTGCACCCAAGGAGAGCCAGAGAGCGGAACCAAGAGCGGGAGATCCCACCTCGCCAGAACGAGATAAGGGCGAGGGTGAGTATCGAGGGCGCCAGGCGCGAAGAAGGTAGTCGTGGGCCAGAGCGAGTCCGCGGATACTGTGCAGGTTATGAGCCCGAGCCGCGGAGGGCAGCCAGACGCGCAGAAGCTCTCGGTGAAGAGGGCAGGTCACAGAACCGTTACTTTGGGGAGCAGGAAAGTACCAGTAGATGGAACCCCAGTCGGCGATCATTGACCCAGGACCTAGTAGTAGAAGAATTGTTGCAAAGGGTCCAACAGTTGGAAGCTCGACCTGGAGGCCAGACTGGGGAAGAGCGGGACAATCGCCGGGTACCATTCACTCGGGAGATCGAGACAGTGCCCTTACCAGCAAAGTTCAAGCTCCCCAATATCCCTCCATATGGCGGCAGGACGGACCCCTATGACCATTTGGATGCTTTCAATGTGCAGATGGATCTTCAGACAGATGACCCGCTGGTCAAATACCGAGTATTCCCAGCCACTCTAGGGGACGCCCCGCGAGCTTGGTTCAACCGCCTTCCAGCCCGCAGCATCAGAAGTTGGAGAGAATGTCAGAAGAAGTTCTTGGACCAATATAAGGCATTAAGGAAGCAGCTCGCGCCAGCTTGCCACCTCGCTACTATTTTCTAGAGACAGAATGAATCCCTGAAGGATTATATTACTCGATTCAGAGAGGAGGTGAGTAATGTGGAAACGCCCTCTGACGAGAGTATTTTGACAGCTATTTCTGCAGGGCTCAAGAAAGACGGGAAGCTGTACGAAAGCATATACAAATCCCCTGTGAAGGATCTAGGGGAGTTCTACGAAAGGGCTGCTAAAGAAGTCAGATGGGAAGAAGCCTTCGGGGCTAAGAAACCCAGTGGTCAGCGGGGTGAAGCAAGTGGTTCCCATCGTGAAAAAAGGAAGAATCATGGCAGTGATAGGCCAGGGGAGCCGAGGAACCAGTCGGCCAACGTTGTGGCAAAGCGAGCTAGGCCAGGGCCGAGGATGGAGAGGCCCCGACGCCAGAACCGGTATGACAGCTATAGTGTGTTATCGGACAGGCAGGACAGGATCTTCGCCGCTGAGAGAAACAGGGAGAACTTCGGGAAGCCACCCCCGACTGGACCCCCTAACCGACGTCGGGACCCGAAGAAATACTGTGCCTACCATAACGAGAACGGGCACAATACCTCAGACTGCTGGCGGTTGAAGGATGCCATAGAAGAACTCATAAGACGAGGCCGCCTAGGAGAATATGTAGTACAGCCCGCTGGCAGGCGACCTCAGCACCAACGACCTCATGGGCAAGACCAGCAGCCCGAGCAGCAACAGCCTCAGCGAGCTCAGGAACCTGAACGCGAGCCCGCTGTAAGAACAATCTTTACCATTTATGGTGGGCCTCATGTAGCAGGTACATCTAACAGGTCGCGCCAGAGGTACATCCGGGAAGCCAACCATACCTTGCTGGCAGAATATGGAGGAGTCGAGGGACCCACCAAAAGGGCAAAGGCGTCCTCAGACAGCATTGTGTTCACGGAGGAGGACAAGAGGGGAGTACGCTGGCCCCACAACGATGCTATTGTAATCAGGGCCCAGATCAGTAATGTCGAGGTGCGGAGGATAATGATCGACACTGGCAGCTCAGTCAACGTCATGTATAAGGACTGCTATGACCAAATGGGTTTAGGAGCTGAGCAGTTAATACCCTCGCCAGAACCCCTCTACGGATTCACGGGAGATGCAGTGATACCGGTAGGACAGATCAAGTTACCTCTCACCCTCGGGGAACCAGGACGACAAGCTACAGTTCTTGCAGACTTCCTGATTATCAATAGCCCCTCGGCATACGTGGTATTGGGGCGACCTTCGATGAATGAGCTAGACATGGTCACCTCAACCAGAACACTGACAGTCAAGTTCCCGACCCCCAATGGAGTAGGCTGTGTCAAGGGTGAGCAACAGTTGGCCAGGAGATGTTACGAAGACGCAGTAAAGATGGGAGTTCGGGGAAAGAAAGTGAATGTGGTCTCGGGTGGCCAACCGCGAGTTGTCTCTGAAACCGGGATAAGCGATGACCTCGACCCTCGTGAGGTGGATGCAGACAGGGCCACGGGACCCGTTGAGGAGCTAGAGGATGTGCGAGTCAGTGAAACGGACTCAGAGAGATATGTGAAGGTAGGAAGAGATCTACTACCAGAAGTGAAGACTGAGCTCGTAGAATTCCTGAAGAGAAACCTTGATGTCTTCGCCTGGAACCATGAAGATATGGTGGGGATAGATCCTGACATTATGTGCCACCGATTGAATATAGATCCCCAGCACAGGCCAGTCCGTCAGAAGAGGAGGCCGATGACACCAGAACGCTATGCAGCTCTGAAGGAAGAGGTTGAGAAGTTGCTAGCTAACGGGTTCATTAGGGAAGCTCGTTATCCTGTTTGGGTCGCCAATCCAGTTCTCGTGAAGAAGAAGAACGGGAAATAGAGGACCTGCATTGACTTCACCGACTTGAACAAAGCTTGCCCGAAAGACAGCTTCCCACTGCCAAGGATTGACCAGCTGGTAGACGCAACGGTCGGGCACCAACTCCTGAGTTTCATGGATGCCTACTCGGGGTACAACCAGATCCCAATGAGCCCGCAGGATGAAGAACACACCTCTTTTGTTACGGACAGGGGGTTGTATTGTTACAAGGTGATGCCATTCGGGCTCAAGAACGCAGGAGCCACCTACCAGTGACTGGTTAATGCCATGTTCTAGGACCAGATTGATAAAACCATGGAAGTATACGTAGATGACATGCTGGTGAAGTCCCAGAAGGCAGCAGATCATGTCCACGACCTGGATGAGACATTCAAAGTCCTCAGAAATTACCGGATGAAATTAAACCCGCTGAAGTGTGCCTTTGGGGTAGCGTCTGGTAAGTTCCTTGGATTTATGGTGAACAGCAGAGGGATAGAGGCCAATCCAGAAAAGATCAGGGTGCTCGTGGAAATGAGGTCCCCCTCCAAAATCAAAGACGTGCAGAGTCTTACTAGCCAGGTCGCGGCTCTCAGTCGATTCATCTCAAAAGCTACTGATAAGTGCGTGCCATTCTTTGAAGCCATAAAGAAAGCTAAGAATTTCGAATGGAATGAGCATTGTGAAGAGGCATTTCAGAAGCTGAAGGAATACATGGGCCGAGCTCCTCTCCTGTCCAAGCCAAAGGATGGGGAGAAGCTATTTTTGTACTTGGGAGTCTCTGAGCACGCCCTAAGCGCGGCCTTGGTAAGAGAAGAGGATAAGATGCAGCTGCCCGTATATTACATCAGTAAAAGACTGGTTGATGCGGAGACCAGGTACTCACAAATGGAGAAGCTCGCATACTGCCTGGTAACTGTCTCCAGGAAGCTACGTCCCT
The DNA here is from genome assembly GCA_019925255.1 of Litchi chinensis. NCBI lineage: Eukaryota > Viridiplantae > Streptophyta > Magnoliopsida > Sapindales > Sapindaceae > Litchi > Litchi chinensis. The sequence continues at coordinate 19,750,191 of CM034468.1, forward strand.
ACTTCCAAGCTCATCAGATTGAGGTCCTCACGCAGTACCCTCTCAGGCAAGTCATTCAGAAAGCAGATACTTTTGGCAGACTCCTCAAGTGGGCTATCGAGCTCGCTCAGTTCGACATAGAATTCAGACCTAGAACGGCATTCAAGGCCCAGGCACTTGCAGACTTTATTGTGGAATTCACAGGGCCAGTACCGGAGCAGGAGGAACTAACCGATAATCAAACTTGGGAGCTGTATGTGGATGGATCCTCAAACGAGCAAAGCTCAGGAGCTGGAGTAATGTTGATCAGTTCAGAAGGTCACAAAATCCTGAGTGCCATAAGGTTTGGATTCCGAGCTACCAATAATGAGGTCGAATATGAGGCGTTGCTCGCCGGACTTCGCCTGGCAAAGGAGGTGCGAGCTGAGCAGGTAAAGGTCTTCAGCGATTCTCAACTTATTGTTTGCCATGTCAGGGGAGAATACCAGACCAAGGGAAGGAGGATGTCAAAATACTTCCAGAAGGTGAAGGAGTTACTGGGGGCTTTCAAGGGGTTTGAAGTGAACCAGATCCCCAGGGCACAGAACTGTAATGCGGACGCCCTGGCCCGCTTAGCGACCTCCCAAGATGCAGATCTCCTTGAGTCTTTCCCTGTGGAATTCCTGTCAGCTCCTAGCATCGATGACGAAAATGCAATGATAATCATACAGGTTCGGCCTAACTCCTGGATGAGTTCGCTAGTGAATTACTTACAGGAAGGAAAGCTACCAGAAGACAAGCTGGAAGCTCATCGTATACGAGCTAGAGCAGCCCGGTACTGCATTTATGACGACAGACTATACAAGAAGGGATTCTCAACCCCGCTGCTGCGATGTATAGATGATGAGGACTGTGAGGTAGTGCTGAGCGATATTCATGCAGGTCATTGTGGGAACCACGCAGGAGCATTGTCCTTGGCCCAGAAGGCTCTCAGACAGGGGTTCTACTGGCCAACCATGAAGCAAGATGCCTTAGATCTGGTGAAGAAGTGTGACAAGTGCCAGAGATTTGCTAAGGTCCCGCGAGCTCCACCAGCTTACCTCCAGCAGATGGTGAATCTGTGGCCTTTCGCAATCTGGGGGATGGACCTCATCGGACCCCTGCCCACAGCTCGAGGAAGTTGCAGGCATGCTGTGGTTGTTGTGGACTACTTCACCAAATGGGCTGAAGCTAAGGAGCTAGCAGAAATTTCCACGGCAAGGATAGAAAAATTTGTGTGGGATAATATCATCTGCAGGTTTGGGGTCCCTCAGCAGCTCGTCACGGACAATGGGACTCAGTTCACCAGCGAGCAGTTCATAGACTTCTGCAACGAGCTCGAAATCGTGAAAAGCTTTTCAGCCATGGACCATCCTCAGGCCAACGGTCAAGTCGAGGCTGTGAACAAAATCATCAAGCAGAATTTGAAGACCAGGCTAGAGGCAAGAAAGGGGGCTTGGGCTGACGAGCTACAGAAAGTCCTCTGGGCATACAGAACCACAGTCCGTAACTCCACAGGTGAGACCCCATTTTCCATGGTCTACGGAACGGAAGCCATGATACCGGCAGAATTCGAAGTCATCAGCCAACGAAAGGCCTCATTTCAACCTGAAGACAATGACCAGTTGCTCGCGGCCAGTCTAGACTTAGCCGAAGAAGCAAGAGAGACAGCTCGCCTGAGGGTAGCAGTGTACCAACAGAGAGTTGTCAGGTATTATAACAAGAAGGTCCGAGCTCGCAGCTACAAAACCGGAGACCTCGTTCTCAGGTTAGTCCTCCCTGGAGCTCGCAAGGCAAGTGATGGGGTACTCGGACCCAATTGGGAAGGACCATATCTCATCAAACAGAATCTGAAGAATGGAGCCTATCATTTGGCCAACATGGATGGATCAGAGCTACCCCGAGCCTGGAATGCTGAACACCTGCGATCATACTACACCTAAGAACAGTCAGCCCGCTCTAACTTTGTACATGATTCTTTTTTGACGATTGTCTGTAAACATACTTTCGCTTGTTTTCTGTTGTATGTGTCATGTTTGATGCAGAAAGCAAACTGGTTGAACCAGCAAATGTACATGTTAAAAAGAGCAAGGCTAATGAAATCTCTTTCTCAAGAAATCGAGCTACAATCTATTTTCATGAAATGCCTACGTGTATACCTAAATTATTCCTTGAAGATATCTATGCAAAAATCCAAGGAATCCTTCACAACTAAAATGCTCAACTGGACAAGGATATGAGCATATTCTGGCAACAAGTGTCGATAAAAGGCCTCAATCGAGGATGTCGTATCAACTGATGCTCGATTTATCCACACTATCCTCATTAACGGAGGTTCACATCAAGCATTTCATTTCTTAGCTCGCGATTCAATTGCCCCGTGACCTCGGGAGGGGGTAAGGCCACGCCTCTCATATATAAAGATGTCCGCGACCTCGCGAATCAATTGCCCCGCGACCTCGCGGGAGGGGGTAAGGCCACGCCTCTCATATATAAAGATGCCCGCGACCTCGCGAATCAATTGCCCTGCGACCTCGCAGGAGGGGGTAAGGCCATGCCTCTCATATATAAAGATGCCCGCGGACCTCGCGAATCAATTGCCCCGCGACCTCGCGGGAGGGGGTAAGGCTACGCCTCTTAAATATAAAGCTGCCAGCCGACTCACCAAATGAGCTCACCCCTGAACTACGAATGAAGCCACGGGTTGAAATCTCAAAGTTTGGGAAAATGCTGCTGTCAAGCACGTTCAACATCATTAAAACACAGGGTTCAAGGAAATTCCGAGCACCCTACTAGCTGTAAGCTCCTGCCAATTCCTTAAGGCTTGTCCAACTATATCCAATGCAGGATCAAATACTTTGTTCGACCAAGCTATTTGCTGAACTCAAGTCCTTACGAGCTAATACAATCGCTGACTACAGTTAGCAGGTTTGTAAAAGTTAGCATGATTTTCACGACTGTGATTTACTTAGCAAATTTTAGATAATTACGATAATGTGGTTATCTTCTGCTGGTCTCCCATCATATAAGTAAAGCATGCATACTTGGACAAAATATTAAAATAATGCAGGAAATTTACTATTATAATTTCGAGCGTCGAGCTCGTTGTTTGAATTTAAACAAGTGAAAAATTACAAGAAATCAAAACAAACAAGTAAAAGTAAAGACGCCCTAGGCACCAGCTGGTTCGTCTGAAGGAGCAGGATCAACAGCAGCTTCTGCTGGGGGCTCTGCCTCAGGGGCGGACTCAGGAGCTGGTAAGTCAGAAAGGACCTTTACTGGGGGCTCAGGCATTGGAGGACCTTCTGGAATTGGGGGTACCTCGTGGACCCGCTCTGGCGAAGGGACTGGGACAGCAAATGAATCAATTGGAGGATTGGAGGAAGTATCCGCATGTTGCGCACTCCGAGCACCTGCAATAAGCTCTACAAACTCCCGGATCATTTTGACCCCTTCTGACCCGAAGAAGGAGTAGTCCAAGTCCGGGTAGCGCTCCCACATGCTGAACAGAAACGCCCTCTCGACCTCTTCCTCGATCCTGCCCCGCTCCCGATCTAACTTGGCCTCGATACCCTCCACGGTCTGAGTCAGCTTCTCTCTCGTCTGAGCCAGACTTGCCTCTGCTTCAGCCCGCTTCTCCTCGGCCCTCGCGAGCTTCCCTCTGGCTGCCCCCAAATCCCAGCTGTGCTGACTTACCTTATCCTCAGCAACCTGCAGCTTTACCTTTGCATCACTGAGCTCGAGTTTCAGCTGACTTATTTCACTATGGGCTTTGCCGACTTCAGCCTCTCTGCGAGCGGTCTCCTGTGATAAGGCCGCATCAGCATCTTTAAGCTTGGCAGAAAGCTCACTATTATTCTTCTGGAGGAGATTGATCTCATCCTGCAGTAGTCTCCTCTCCTCCTCGAACTGCTCCTTGAGACATCCTAAAGGTCTCTTTCTCATTAATGTGACAGTCTACCTCCCTTATTAACTTCGCAGACGCTATACCAAGCTGAAATAACAAAAGAGATGGTAAGAGATCTTTTGAAAAAAGAAGAAGAAAATCAAAATCGAAGTATGAAAGGATGTGAATCTTACCAGCGCAGCATGACGAGCTACATAGCTCGCTAGAGTACGGCCTGTAAGCCCCTCTTTCTGCAGCTGCGAGCTGCGTTTTCCCATCACATCAGGCACGAGCTCCACGAAGTTGTTGAAGTATTCCATCTCCTTCGCCACTTCAGGGTGGACCCCGGAGTCTGCCTGTTCATTCGTTGAGGGCCTCGCAGGTCGCCCTGGCGCCTCTGTGCCCGGTTCCCTGCCAATAACAACCCCCCCGGCCGGAGGGACCACGATGACTTCCTTCTGCTTTGGGGTAGGGGGCGGAGCTATGACCTTTCCTTTTCTTCTCCTAGTCAAAGCCTCGGACTCCGACTCCGAAGGTAAGTCCCCTTCAACAGAGGCCGTGGCCCTCTTGGCTGGGGAAGGACTTGGCCCCTCAGATGGGGCAGCCCGCTTTTGAGGAGTGACAGACGACCTGATCGGAGAAGGAGCAGCTGCAGCAGTTTGCGAGGGCGCTCTTTGTGAATGGTCTGGAGAGACATCATCCACGTCGACGACCTCAGTCGGTCCAGCAGGTGGAACCGACCTGAGGGGAGGAACTGACATCGTGAGCTTTCCCATATCGTCTGAAGAGGGGCTGGTGGTGAAGCTCGTGCTCGATGACCTTTGTTGTAAGGGCTGTGGTTCTGGCTCTGATTGAGCAGGAGCAGCGAGGGCGGAAAGGACCTCAGATGCTTGCCCCCTTATTCCCAAGTCTCGGACTATGTTCAGAAGAGGACTTATGGCTGATGGTGCTAGACCCCGGTCTACCAGCTCGCTACCAGAAGGGAAAAGATCCTCGGTTGGTTCCTTAGCTGTTGCAAAAGCATTCAGAATAGCGAGCTCGTCCGGTCTAAGCTTGTACCCAGGAGCTGCGACGTCTGTATAGCAAAAGCCAGCTCGTTAAAAAAAAAAAAAAAAAAAAAAAAGGATGTGTGTGTGCACATATATATAGTGTTACTAATGTTGTTGTAAGAGCTTGTGTCCCTACTAGGTGTCTGCACGAAACCCCTATTGTTCAGCCCAGCGAGCGAAGGGCACGTGAACAAGGCCCAGTTTGACTTGTACTCCCCAACGTTGGACTTAGTACAGCTCTGGGGTAGATACTCCCTATAATCAGAATGTTAGCGAGGCGTGGCGTAATAGAGTCCATCCTTCCCAGAGATCGCCTTAAAGCTGAAGAGACTACGGATAATACGGGGTGAAGGGAACCCTAGTCCGTACTTAACGAACGCCGCGGCCAGGGTGGTTAAGTAGGCATATGAGTTTGGGGCTAATTGGAACGGCGCGAGCTTGAGGTCATTCAATAGATCCTTGAGATAACCAGGGACAGGAAACCTGAAACCGAGCTCCATATGCTCACGACTGATCGCAACGAAGCCCGCTGGAGGATAAGCGGCTCGATCAGTGTCCTCGAGAACGTTAGCTCTACACCCCAAGGGGATACTTATTTCCTCGGCCCAAGCCTCCAGCTTCTGAAGGGTGACCAGCGAGGGCGTGTGTTTAAAAGGATGGGGGTCTGTTTCCTCAGCAACCTCGTCCCCCCCAGCGACCTCCTCGCTGGACGGACCAGCTCGCGAGGTCGTAGCCTCGGCCTCACTACTCTGGCGTTTTGCCTGCCTCCTGGAAGCAGAAGCCCTGCCTCGACCAGTGCGTGAGCGACCTGACATCTACAACACAGAAGAAATGACATCAGAACGCCTACAGCACACTGATCCTAGCAAGACACAGAGAAAAATTCCTAAGGCTGATGTCCTATTCGTCAGATCGCACACCTGGCCTCCAAAGGACCAGAAAGGGCCCGGAGACACGAGCCCGCCAGGTACCCTATCACCCTAAATATATGTGTTGCTAACCCTATGTTCACAGGTACCCCACCAGACAGTGAGGGGGACACTTTCATCTAAAATCCTAAGCAACAGTACACGGCCAAGAGACGGGACACCTGGGTTAACAGCCAGGTCGCCCCTAGCGTACACAGGTATTCAAGCAACCAACACAACAAATCCCTAAGGGCCAAACAGGCTTACAGGGACCAACAGGTGTGATACTTAAGCAGGAAACAGCAATCCCAACCAGAAACAGATCATACCATAAAAAAAAAAAAAAAAAAAGCAAAGCTGGAGAAGAACTACCTTGTTTGAACTGCGTACGGCTTGCTAAGAGTGGTAGCTGGTTCCTGAAGCGGCGGAGTCTGAAAAGTCTGTCCGAATGCAGATAGCAAACCAGAAGAAGCAGAGAAAACAAAAATGGTGGAAAGAAGGGTGCTGGAGTCGTATCAGGAAAGCAAAAAGAGAAACTTGAAGAGGCCTGTGGATTATATAGGCCAGGACGTCCGTCCCCAGCCATCCGATCCAACATAAAGGTGTAACCGCCAAAGATCCAACGGCTAAGCACCGATCTCGGTCACATGTCATCACGTCTGTCAGTTACAAGACGTGTGCATTTAATGCGTACGGTCCCGAGACATGTTTTTCGGCTCCAACGCTTGGATGGACGCCGCGTGTCAGCAGTTACAGTGTGGGGATTGAAACGGTACCAGAAGATTTGAAAATGGGCGCCAACTGTGTATTTGGATCAGCTCCCAGTCCGCAGAGCGCACAGAGAGCTGGGGGGCTTGATGTTATGCCCATTTTCTGGTCCAGCCCAATTGGGCCAGTACATGCTTATTTAATTTAAACAGGAACAAGGGCCCAAGAGGCCCAAAGGTGGAACCAGAAGCTGCAAGCTCGAACCGTGAGGCCGTCCAGGTCGCGAGCCCGCAACAGTTCCCAGGACGCCTCCTGCCAGCGTTTCCAGCTCGTGGAGCCCACGAGGTCGCTCAGGTCGCGAGCTCGCTGAAATCTCCAGATCGCCTTATCTCTCCTCCAGAGTGCACCACCTGGCTGACCTGAAGGTTTCTTCAGGAGATACCGTGTACAGCAAGTTGTCAGAGTCTACCAACTCCCATGATTTCCCGCCGGAAACTGCTTACACAATTACCCAGGAGCATTTAATGAAGTGAAGACTTCCTCAGGCTTAATTAATGCAAACCTGTGCAGGAAGAAAATCATCATTACCTTTACAATTAATGCAGCATGGCAATGTCAGGCTTAGCTGAAACTAGCCGTTGTCAGTTACTTGTATAACATTATTTTGTATTTTTTATTGTGAGCTCTCATCCTCTATAAAGGGGGGAGACATTTTTACTGTACAACAAGCTTAAGATACGAAAAAGAACCGTCACTCTGCCGGAATTACTGGAGAGTGGCCGTGGACGTAGGTGCAGTCACCGAACCACGTGAAAATCCTTGTATTTTCTTTCTTTCTCTCCCTATCTCTCTCTTTAAACTACTTGCTGATTATCTCATTAAATCCGACCAACCACCAAATCCAACATTCCTTCACCTGAATTAATCACCACCAACCTATAACTTCATTAACTAACCATTTCCTACCTTTCAATCAGTACAATCATCCATTAATTACCAAGTTCGCCGTCTGGACCCCAGAATCTCTGGTTGACCGTTTCCGGACGTCAACAGACCATAAATGACACAAAACTCTTTTGAGATTTAAAAAACATGGAACAAATATCTCCTACAACTAGTCACCTATTGTTAAATTTCAACTGTCAATGGTTAAAGGTGCCAAAAGATTAAAATATCTTTCAAGTCAAATTTAAAGCCAAAATTTTATTATTTTAAATATAAAATACATGGGATATTCTTACTTTCCCTTTGTAGTTTGGTGTAATCACTGTTTATCCCTATAATTTTATAAAATTTCATTTTACTCTCTATCATTACTACTATTATTAAAATAACTAAAATGACCAAAATATTCATGTAATTTTGTTCTTCCACATTAATAATTAACCTTCTATTTTTAATATCAACTTTAATGGTGATGGGTTTTTCAATATTTTCATACACTATAGGAGGTGTTTAATTTATTTCATAAATTAATAGGAAAATATTAGCAATTTTTAAAATATTGTAAGATTTTGACATTATGTCAAACTGTAGGGGAGAAAATTGGATTATCCCATCATTTTATTATGATTTAACAGCTTTTTTTCTTTTTTCTTTTTTTAAGAGTGCAGTTGTTTTAATTTGGATGCTATGGCTTTTTTATCGTGATATCACAGCCACTTACGGTTAATTAATTTCATACCTATTAATATCAGACCCAATGTATTATACATTTAACAAGTGAAAGCCATTAAAAATAGTATGTTATTAATTGACTAACTAATGTAATATTTAATTGCAAAATGCTATAATAGATAGTAATCTCATTGCAATACAAAAAGAATGCTATATTTTGGTGCAATAAAAGCCAATGTTTTACAATTTTTTCTTTAAATCTGTTAAGGTCTATAAATTTTGAGTAATGAGTAGGCATTTAAATTTTAAGAGGAGAATTTCTTTTGATTAAATATAAAAATAAGAAGAAAGGAAAATAAATCTAGCTTGAATGTGATTGTGTTTTTTGGTTGGACACTTGGACGTTAAATTCAGCAGAATATTGAATGAGGTTCGTTGAGTGTTGAAAATCACAGAATGGAAGGTTATTTTTGGCATTTGAACGCGTGTCTAAGTAAATTATTGGTTTTGAATTATATTTATGGTGTAAAAAGAAAATGGGTGTATAGAGAACATTTTTGGGTGACAACAGAGCCCTTTTCCATATTAAAAAATATTTCAACGTAATTCAAAAAATATATATATTTCACTGTGTTACATATGTAAGGGCATTTTAATCATCAATTTTGTATTATTTTTTAATTTAATAAACATTAAAAATAAATTAATTTGATTTCAATTTTAATTTTTAAAAAGTTTGTAAACACCATAATAAAATTAGTAATTTAATTCGATTCTTTTCATTTCCTTTCCAATAAAATTTGATTCTTTTCTAATTTTATTTAGTAAATGTGCCCTTAAAGTAATCATTAAAATCTACTCCTAAAGTAAATACTATGGAACTATTTTAAACTACATTATTTTAACTCTAACAATATGAGATTGACCCAATGATATACTTATCTTATTTATAACACTCTAGAACATGTGAGTCGAAGTCGTCTCCTTATCACTAAACCCAAAGTTATTGTAACACTTCAAAAAAATGAAAAAAGAAAGAAAGAAAGAAAGAAGTATTATTCTTAACTCTAAAACTCTATTTCCTGAGCCATAAGAAAATATCAATGAGAGTTAATCTAGATGAAAAATATCCTAGATGGAGATTCACTCTCAAAAAAATAGAATCCTAGGAATAATTCTAACTGTATGAGTGAAAAGCACTATATAACTGTTTTTTCAATTGTTATTATTATTCTTATTTCTTTGTCAAGTGGTGTTAACTGATTTTTTGTATTTAACATGTGTATTCTTTTGCATCTTTTTAAATTGTTATCTGGTCAAATTAGATTTTAGTCTACTTGATCTACAAATTCATAATATACCTAGTGTTTCTACTTAAAAGAAATCTACTCACTTGAGAAGATTCATGATGTCCATTTATATAATTACGTTTTAATCTACCGTTCATTGTAATTTAATGATAAAAATACTTATTTAATTTAATAATAATCCAAGTTTGAGTCACCTATTATATATGATATCTTGAACAGGAAAAAAAATAATAATTAGAGATTGACTATAAATTAAATTAAATATTTTTCCGTCAATCAAGGTAGATTTTGAAATAATTTTATAAGGACAATGTTCATCCATTAAATTCATCCAAAGATGAATCCATTTCAACTTTAAGAATGTGATGAAAAGATAAGATTCCTAGTCATCTCCGATCTCTTACCATATTTTATACTTCTTATGTACGTCTCTGTTATACTAATAGTGTGTTTACTTAATGGATAGATAATGAAAATGAGAATAATTGTTGATATTTATTATTCTAAAATCAATTCGTTATACAAATAACATTGTGGGTCCCATATAAATTTGAATTTGTGGAATAAGAATTTTTTTACCCCCACTTCACTTGAAAATCTTATTTTCATTCCATTTTATAAGCTTAAAAATATTTTATACCACTTATTAAAAATATATATATTGATAATTTTAATTAAAGATATTTTTATAACTTGTAATTAATTTATTTCGATTTGAAAACAAAATAAACATTTCAGTGGAAATATTATTGATTTCGATTTCCATTTCCATTTCAATTCTTACAATTGAAGTAAACAACCTATTCTAATTTTGATACATCATTCTAAATTTCAAACCATTTTTATTCCAAATCATTTTGATTTCAAATCATTATAATTATGCGCAAGCAAACACACCAAAATTCATTCTTTTATTTAATAGAGCAAAATACAGTAACATCCCTAACGTTTATCATAATTACACAAATATGGTAATTATGCAGAACATCAATGGTTAGTGTATCATAATTTTTAAATTGTTAAGATCACCAATCAAATTTATGAATTACATTTTTTATTTAAAAAAAAAAATTTATTTAATTCAAATACAATGGATTATTTTAATTAATACTCTTAATAATTTAAAAGTCAAAACACACTAATCATAGAAGCTCTGGGTAACTATGACCCTTTTTACATTAATATAATTTAAGCTTTCATAATGTCAACAAAAACACCCCAACAGTTAATTTTGATTGTCGATCAATGGTCAATTATGTTAAAAAGACCGAATTACCCTTCTCCTAAAAATTTAATATTGTATTATTATTTTATTTTAAAATTAATTAATTTATCATTATTTTATTTAAAAATTAATAAAATTTATTAATTTATTATTATTTAATTTTAAAAATTACTTAAAATTTAAAAATAATTGAAAAACATTAAAAACCTATTTCATCATCCTCTTCACCCCATCATCTCCCTTGTTCTTCATTTGTCAACCTCACCCTTCTTCATGATCTATCACTCATAAACAACCAAAAAAAAAATCAATTCAACAAATAAAATCAATCTGTTTCCCAACATTTTATAAATCAAAAGCCAATCCAACAAAAATAAAAAATAAAAAATTGCCCTATCGAGGAAATATCTTCCATGGAATTGTCTTACAATTGAAGTAGTGAAACGGATTAATGGGAAATGTAAAAAAAAATAAAAGACCAATGAGAAAAGTAAGAGAAAAAAAATATTATTTCATTACTCTGTCTCACTATATCAGCTGTGAGACAATTCTATGGAAGATTTTTTTTCATATCAAGAGGAACAAAAATTAATCCAACAAAGCATAACACTACTCTCATCCTTTTTCATTCTTCCATCTCCATTTTTGTCCTATTTTCAAATTAATAAGACCCTCACCATTTTCAATTTTCAAACCTTTAAAACTTTCCATAAATCACCATTTCAACCATCTTCACACCATCACAAACATCAAAAGGAGAAAAAAAAAATGGAATTAAGAATAGCTTTAGCAGTCAAGATGGAGTAAGGCTTCCATAAAATCAATCTCGAATCTATTTCATTAGAATTGCAAAAATTGGATTTTGATTCTAATTTTTGAATACCCAATTACATGTATCCACCAAACCCACCATTGGACACTGGACATATTGCCGCTCGACCCACTCAATCATGACCATCTCCTATAAAGTCATTGCCTTCTCCATTGTCTACTGCCTCATTTTCGTGGAGTGGTAGTGCATCTTCCGAAGCGGGCTACTAGGAGGAGGATGATGTGTGGGAGCCATAGGTGAGGGTGAGAAAGACGGCTGCTAGACCATCTAATGGTCTCTATAACTAAGATGGAGTGTTGGAATTTTTTTTTTTCATTTTAATTAAAAAAAAATAATATATGTATTTCTGAAAAGACAAACTTACCTTTAATTAAAAATAAAAAATGCCCTCTATTAAAGATGATATAGCAAAATTCAATTGCTTTATTTTTTAAATTTATTTAATATAAAGTTGAAATGACCAAATTGTCCTCCAATGATTTCTAACTATTAGTCAACTAACGGTTTGAATATTTTTATTGAGTTTATGAAACCTCAAGTGATATTAGTAGAAAAAAGGGCCAAAGATGCCATATTTACGTAATTATGATAAATGCCAGGGAACGAGGCGTGTTTCTGTATTTTGCCCTATTCAATAAAATTTTTATTTTGTGCATGTTTAATTTCAACCATCATTTAATACTGTTTTTATACTCATTATTCACTATTATAATATATTGTAATTACAGTCTGGATTAAAAGAAAAAAACAATCAACGAACAATTTGATTTGGCACTTTAATACTCAACGCAATTGTGTACAACGCCAGCAAATTCCCAGAATCCCGGATAATCATTAACTATAACAAAATCAGTGTTTCAGTTTGAGTCATCAATCTAGTGGGAAACATAATGCTTTTCATGATTCAGTAACCAATTAACAAAACTATTTGTATTAAAAGGTCATTTTTCAATCACTCTTATAATTTCTTCCAACTAAAAAGTATTAATTCAATCTAATAATATTGCAGTTCGAGTCCTTATATTTCATTTCGGAAAAAAGTCAACACGAAAACAAAGAAATATCTGAACAACATATATGATGTTTCTGAAGAACAAATTGTCCTTCTCCACCATCATGACTGGTCGAGGAAAGGACATCAACTTTTTCGTCCAACAAGCCTATTTGTCTACCCTTTCAAATTGCTTTGGTTAAGTCATCCATCACATTCAGAGATTCTTTCTTGCTACTCTCTCACTTTTGTAAAACTCAGTTTTACGTGCAATGTCTTTAATAAGGACGTATTCATGGACCAAAACACAGACCAACTTACAATGCTTACAAATTTACTGTAGGAGGGATGTATGATTAATTTTAGAAGAGTTTAAATGCAATATTTGTAACCTATTTCAATATCATCCAAATCTAATCTAATTAATGTTCAACATAATATGAGAAAGGGATCAATCATACTAACGGATGTTAGTAGGGAAATGTGAAAACGTCATAAACAAGAGATAATCTCCCGGCCCATGCTGTTATTTTTGTTAACTTATATAAATCTAGTGACACATGTAATCAATAGCTAAAATTTATTTCTTTTGTTTTATTTTCTTTCCTCATTTTTGAATATATTATATTATTATTAAGTGATTCACATCAATAAAATGATCAGTATAGGTGAAGATTTCAATCGTAAGAGAAAACTCTGTAACATCAAAACTAAGTAAAATCCCCACTTATCATTGGTGAGAAACCCTAAATATTATTAGTCAATAGTTGTTTTTTGAATTTGATAGAATGTAGGTAAACATTATGAATTTCCCAATGTGTAAAATGGGATCCAAATCCAGACTCAGTGTAGGTTTTTTTCTTTCTTTTTTTTTGTGGGAGAATCAACCTCAGTGTAGTTTGACACATGGGTTAATAATCTGTATGGATAAGCAGGTAGCTAAGGTGCAATGCAATGAGTGTATGTACTGTACCGCTTTCCCCTCCAACATCCCCCCATGTTGAGCCCAGTGTACATGAAGTAGTATTGTACCATTCTGGCTTGTGGCTTCATGATTGATTAACAGGAAGGGGTGGGGTCCAGACCCAAAGAGAGTGAGTGATGGGCCGGCTCAGACGGGGCATGCGTTGCCACCCCAGTCAGGCGCGTCATGGACCCCACTGCACGCCCACATGTCATTTCACTATCAAATCTCATATACCAAGCAAAATATGTGACAAATGCCGAATGGTGTTTGCCTCTTTTTTACAGAACACTTCTGTTTTCCAGTCCCCACTCTCTCCTGTCATTATTATTATTATTTACTGGCACTTTTGCACTCGCCAGTTGATATGTCACTTTTCTCTCAACTTGGTTCTGTTCTGCTTTAGATTAGATTACTATCAATCAACTTTCAATGTGCATATGTCAATACATGATCAGATTTTCACAAACTAATTAAAGACTTCTTGATTTTATCAACTTTCATTTCTTAACAGGCTTGAAGTTTGAATATGGAATGCATGTCACATACATAACTGATAAGTCCTTAATTTTTTTTAAAGAAGTAAAATTCCTAGAAAACCTAGTAACATATGAAACAATCTTATTTTACTTTTACTTTTATCTAATTTACCATAAACATTGGTTAGTTAACTAGAAAAGTGAGATCTAACATGCACAAAGTGCAAAAAGATCTAATCACCCTTGATTATGATGTTTTTATTGCACTTGTTATTAAATAATATATTAAAATAAAGAAAAATAAATACTGATTAAATCTGAGCCATGAAATCCATTATCATCATCAACCTTCAACCTCTCATCTGCCATAAACTCTCAACATCAACCCAAATTTCTCATCATCAATCTCCTACTATCATCAATAAACACAATTAAAAAAATTAATAAAAATCAATAACCCAAAAAAAAAAAAATTCTAGTTATGGTCTAGGCAATGGTGATTCATGTGGACGATTATTGTTAAATGTGGTCTCCACACCCGAACTGTGTCTAACCTAGTTCATCGTGATCTACTTGAACTACTGTTATTGTCGCCCATGATAGTCATTCTGCTTCTTCCACCAAAACGTTAGACATAGAGAAAGAAGAAGAAGAAAAGAGATGGAGACTCGAAAGAGATGAGTGGAGACCCAAACTAGGTCTCCACGAACGGGGTCTCCACTCATCTCACCTCCACCTCCACCATTGGATGCTGAACACCGTCGATCGCTGGAGATAGAAAGTGAAGAAGAAAAGAGAAGAGACAGGATCTTATATATTTATTATTTTTAAATAAAGATATATTTTTAATAATTTTATATTTAATATTATTTATTTTTATTTTTTATATTTTAATTAAGATTTCATTGCTTTTTCTTTTTTACCTTTGGAGTTAAATACTCAATCACGTCAACTTAATGAAATCTGTAACCATCAAGGATATTGTCGTCCTTTTATACACCTTTAAGGGATATTTTGGATATTTATATAAATGTCAAATGGTATTTCAGATAAATATGAAATAACGGATGACAAAATCGACATATTCTCATATGTCAAGGATTTTTCGAGATTTTTCCTTAAAAGAAATATCACAGTAGCCAATTGTTGGTGGTGGCGGTGCATTTAATTATCCTTGACTTTGTAAAAGCAAACACACACACATATATATATACACACATATATATCATTTCAAATTAGATAAAATGTTGAATAAAAATAAAACCGAAAAAAAGGGTTAATTTATAAGTTAACATTATAATCTAGTTGAGAAAATAAAAAGAAGCAGAGCCTTCGACATCCTTGATCCTTCTTGCAAAATGTAGGAAGAGCTCTTGCACACACGTATGAAGAAGGTGGAGGTGTTATGCTTTGGATTGGGCGCTATGTAGACGCTCGAGCGTTGAAGGGGTGGGTAGCGTCCTTGCTCCAAAAATTTTCGAGCCACCAGTATGTGGTGCAACCTCGACACCACGACCTGAGGTCACACACACGCCACTAATGTGTGGCGCGATCAGGCTCCATAACCTATGGTCATGCGTGTAGTAACAGAGAGCACATTGCGTGCTCACCGTAGTGTGTGGTGTGATCCAGTATTGCGACTTTAGGTCACACCACGCCTTGCGTTAATATAACCTTGTTTTAAAAAAAAAAGACTCAAATTAGAAGTCTCGTGTATTGCTAGAATTATAGATATCTGTGTGTGAGAGTTTTCATGTCAGATCAGAATTAGAGAGAGAATTTGCAAGAGTGTTGAGAACAGTTGTATGTGAGAGCTGTAAGTGAGAGAAAATCGTTTATAAACTTCGTTTATAGTGCAAAGAGTGCCAGTGCACTCTCTGAATATAGAGATTTTCGAACCATATAAAAATTCTTATGTCTTTTTTATATTTTTCAATATCGTGTGTACGCTTGATGTGTGTTTGCAACCTCCATTTTATGTTCCCTTTTTATTTTTATTATAATTTATAATTTTTTCATGGTGGAGGAGGAGATATTGTGTTCCCCTTTTTTTTTTTTTTTAATAATTTGTAATTTATAATTTTTTTTAATTGTGATATGTGTTTGTAATCCCTATATTACATATGTTCTCTTTTTTATAATATATATAAATATATATATAATTTATAATTTATTATTATTTTTTATGGTGGAGGAGGGAAATTAAATTCAAAGAAATTTATCCATATATTATGTTTTAGGATAAGAGTAGACTTGAACCCTTGATCTCTTAAGATTAAGAAAAATGTTTCACCACTCCTACTAAAAGGTGGTTTGCAAACATTGATCCAATTATGGGGATTATAATTTATAATTTAATATTTCATTCATTTTTAAGTTGATTTAATCAAATTTTCATTGGTAACATATGTTGCTATTGTTCAAAATTCAGGAATCTATGAAACCAGGCTGCACTGCTTCCAAACCTACTGCAACGGGTAAATTTTCGCAAACCCAACAGAAAAAATTTTAGGTATTCCTACTTTAAATGAGTGCAACATATATCCAAATTTTAGATTTTAGCCACTATATAGATTTCAGATCAATAAAGTCCATTCCATCAAACTAAAAAATAACCGTTACCTTAATTAATAAATTAATACACATTATGATATTTTATTTATAAACTATACATTTCATCGATTATGATATAATACGAATAACTATTAGTGCAATATCTAGCATTATTGATAATATTATTATCTATTATTTTAAACCATGTCTCCTACTTGTACCTGCCATTTTTTGTTAAGACCATTGAGCGCAGTCTGTTCAGTTGGTGTAATATTTCTCCAAATAGTGACTACCCCAGCTCAGTTCATATTAAGCTAATTATTATAATAACAACATCAATATATATTGTCTCTTAAATTTGGGGAGGCAGGCATGCCCAAAATGATGATTTCTGTTTAGCTTAAAACATAAGCCTTCTAATTAAAACAAGTGTGCATCTTATATAACATATCACTCACACAAATAATGGAAAAATTTGTAAAGGGAAGAAACAGCCATCAAGCTTTGCGAGAACCAAAAAGGCTGGTTGAGCTTTTCCCCTTTTTAGAGTGAAGGCTATGCATGATTGGATCCATTTTTACACCTTTCTTCTACTTTTTCGAAAAGCCCATCACTGTTAAACTGTGTGGGCGATGTAATCGACATTGGATTTCAAAATTTCTTTCTAAATTCTCAATGATCTCTCGTAACGTCATAAGAGAAGCGATAATTTTTGTGTTATTTAATACAAGAGCAAGGAGAAAATCTTCTATTTCATAAGCGATGCCATGAGACGGATCAAAATGATTTTTCTTTTTTATTTAGTTATTATTATTCGTTCAATGTGGCACATGGAAAATGAGTCCTGCAACCAGTATCTAACTTGGCATATAGGCTGGAGGACCGGACCCTCATTCTTTAAATTCATGTTTGGCCTGTCTGCGACAAGCATTAAAAAGAACAAAAAACAAAAAAAAAAAAAAAAACAAAAACAAAAACAAACTAAAGCATTGTATGTACAAATCTATTTTTGAAGCATTGATGTTATGTGTATTTCTTCTCTATTATAAATTATTATGAGAGTAATTAATAATAATTAAATTAAAAAGAGACCATATCGATCAATTTATTTAATACCCACAGAAGATTTTTGTAGGACAAGTTGGGAAAAAAAAATGTGATACGGGATTGGATTTTTAGTTTAGAAAAACTTTATTTTAGTCTTTGAGGTTTTTAAAAAATCAAATTTTAATTTTTTTTTTTTAAAAAACAGTTCTTTTCATTTTTATTTTTTTCAAAACTCTTTAAAAGAGCTCAAACCGTCAGTTAACTGATGGTCAATAATGACTTTAGACAATTTAAATTATATTTAATAACTTAAATTCATGGATATTTTAAAAAATTTAGCTTGTAAATTCATTATTTTATGAGGATAATATAATAATTATGTGTTATTAACAATCATTAATAGGGCTGACAATTTAGAACCCGATACTACGAGTCGACATGAAATTGACACGATTATTACGGATTAGAGTTGAGTATAAACGGGTTGAGTAAATAAATAAGTCAACCCATTCTACTCGTTTACTAATCGTGTTAGGTTTATGTTTTCTTAAATAAGTCACAAGTTGACCCGTTTAATAGGAGTAAAAAAGTAATTTCATATTAAAGGAGTATTCATGTAATTGTAATGGTAGTATATACTTTTATATTTTGAATTTTATTTGTGAATAATTGTATTTTTTTTAGGTTTTGGATTGTATTTATGGATTTAAGAGGCTTTGTATATCTTTATTTTAATTTTGTTTTTTTATTAAATCTATATTAGAATTTAAATGTATTAAATATGGTTGAATGAGTCATAAACGGATCATTAAACGTGTCAACTAAACGGATTATTAAATGTGTCGGTTAAACGGATCAATAAATAGATAATTAAACATGTCGGCTAATTGAGTTATTAAACGTGTCGACTAAATGGGTCACTAAACGGGTCAATAATCACCCGTAAATAAATGGATTAATTGTGTCGTTTCCGTGTTGATCCATTAATAATTATGTCGTGTTCGTATTGAAGAGGTTCAACCGTTTATTAATTGTGTCGTGTTCATGTCGTGTCAAAAATAATCGAATCATATTCGTATCGTATCTAACCCGACCCGCCAACCTGGGTTGTCACTCCTCACCATCAAGGATAAAAATGTTTTCTATGCATTCTTAATGTTTAGTTTTGACCTATCCAAAGAGTTTTAAAAATATTAAAGATAAAAAAGAAAAAAAATTATTTTTAAAAAGTTTTAAAAATCTAATTTTTATTAAATTTTAGGGATTAAAATAAAGTTTTTCCTTCTAATTTTTGCATTATCTATGTTGTAGTGTGGTTGTTAGTAGAATAATAACAATAATAATTACCGGAAGGAGAATATGATTAGTGTTGGGCAGTGGTGTTTTCTTTGCATCAAGTTTGAGGATGATCATGGCTCATAGCTTGGTCGGCCAATCGTGCGGTCCAAATTGATCCATCATAAACAAGGATGAATATTCTCCTAATTAATTGGCTTTGAAAATGGCATTTCCTTAATAACTTAATGAGTGCGGCACAGAGCACGATGTTCAACAAGAGATCACATTATCATCAAAGAAAATTCACATTTCCAAGTGGCTCTTCATTATTGCACTTCTCATTGGTCAATAGTTCGACGGTCCAAAGGAGTTCATGTAGCAAAATTATTTATCTAGAATTATTAATAGTAATTGATCCCGTCACCAAAGATACCGATGGGGGAATTAAAGCACCAGGAGACTTTACAGTTTCACACGTGGAAGATCATTCTACAGTAGGGTTGTAGTACCGGCACAATTACATTGTGATGTATCAATTTTATTTTAACTAACATCTGATTACTAAAATTATTATGTATTCATATGTTATTAAAATACAACTATTATTAGCTCGTTGAGATGTTAAGTTATATATATTTACATTATTGATTAATACATTTACGTTAGAATATACACATATTTGTACATTATTGATTAATACATTTATGTTAGAATTGTTAGAATTATAAATTAAAGATTATATGTGAAGTATTATATGTTATAACCATTATTACAAGTTATATGCATGCTTTGGAATTTAAATATTAGAAAATTAGTTGAAACGGAACGTTAAAATTGTGGTTTTCATAATAATACTTAGTTCAATATTTTACGTGTATATATACATTTAACAAGATTTTATTAATAAATAAAATAGTCTATATATATATATAGAGAGAGAGAGAGAGAGAGAGAGAGAGAGAGAGAGAGAGCAACGGGCAACTCTCCCTGGAATTGTGACAACATGGTTAATCATGAAGCTTAGCAACCGAAATTCCCGCTAACTACAGTAGCTCTCAAGTAAATAAAGGATTGTGCAAGGGTCATATAGGTCCACAACTCCCTATATAAACACACATGACACAACCCTATGTGCAGGTCTCTGTAAAGTGAGTAGTGAAATTAGTCATAACTATACAAAGAGAGAGAAGATGATAACAGGAGACGACTTCTACAAGGTGATGTGTGCAATGGTGCCATTATACTTTGCAATGCTGGTTGCATACGGGTCAGTCAAATGGTGGAGAATATTCACACCACAGCAGTGCTCCGGTATCAATCGATTTGTAGCAGTTTTCGCGGTGCCAGTACTGTCATTCCACTTCATAGCCCAAAACAACCCATACCAAATGGACACCAAGTTCATATTGGCTGACACTCTATCAAAGATTGCAGTGCTTGTGATACTCTCAGTTTGGGCTGTTTTCTTCAATGGAGGGTTGGATTGGCTCATCACTCTTTTCTCAGTTGCTACTTTGCCTAACACTCTTGTTATGGGCATTCCTTTGCTTGATGCCATGTACGGAGATTTCACTCAGTCTCTCATGGTTCAGCTTGTTGTTCTTCAGTGCATCATATGGTATTGGTACCATCCATTTAATATTCCATATTCTATCATTTTGTTTTATTTTTGACACAAAATGTTTGCATTTGCAGGTACACCCTTTTGCTGTTCCTGTTTGAATATAGGGCAGCCACGCTCCTAATCCAAACACAGTTCCCTGGTCCCAGTGCGGCCTCCATCACCAAATTCGAGCTTGACAACGACGTTATCTCCCTCGACGGCCGTGACCCTCTTAAAACAGAGTCCGAAACCGACGGCAATGGACGCATCCGAGTCCGTATCAGACGTTCGACATCCTCAGCACCTGACTCGGCTCTATCATCCTCCCTCTGCCTCACTCCCAGAGCTTCAAATCTCTCCAATGCTGAAATCTTCTCTATAAACACACCAGCTCCATTGCATGACTATCATTTCAACTCGAACAATGACATCGTCTTCTGGGGATCCGCCACCAGTCCCAGGCTGTCCGGTTACGCCTCCTCCGACGCCTACTCCTTGCAGCCAACGCCTCGCGCCTCCAATTTCAATGAGTTGGACACTATCACTGTCATGACTACCAACACCCCCACGTGGGTCCGATCTCCTGTAGCCGGAAAAGTTTATAGACAGCCTTCTCCGGTGGTTTCCGGCGTCAAAACTGTGTGGGAGTCACCAGGGAAGTTTCAGGGACAAGCAGACAGACAAGGGTGCAAAGATGTCGCTGGTATGTTCTACTGTTTTTCTTCAAACATTGTCGTTTTCTGGTTACGTAGTCGTTTTTATTTTTATTTTTATTTTCTAGGGACAGATTTAAAAGGGTCAAAATAAAGAAAAGTGTAAATTAAATTTTGGGTAAACGTCATTATTGGCTTTTTAAATATTCCACGTACAATATTAATAAGAAATAAGCAATGTATGCCAAAATTTCCACGTAAAATATCGTACATTAAATATTTTACAAGAAAATATAATTTCTATTTGAGATTAAATAACGAAAAATTTTATTCGTTTACTTTTGTTACACAATAATTCAAGTTGAATCCTTACGGATTCTAGAATCAACATAATTTCATGATAATATATTTATTACCAATTAAATTTACTAATACTTTTTATTTTAAAAAAAAATGTTGTTAAAATGAATATAATTAACATTAAACTTGTAAAAGAAAAAATAATAAATAAAAAGAAATGAAGTGTTGGAAAGGTAGATAGATCTTGTCTAAGCCAAGATACGAACTGAGATCGCATGCAGCTTTTCAGGTGTGCAAGTACGGTTTATCTACAAAGAACACAATTGTTGTCTGAACGTGACGTTCATCACGAGATTTTTAATATTTTGTTAGGTAACAACAACATTCCAATAAGTGAATTAACTAACGATTTTGCAATGGAAAATGTTCAAAATTTGATTCTGTTTAGAGAATAAGAAATATTGCTGGACCCATATGAAGTTATCAACCTTCGTACTGGGGGAACCAAAAACATCCTTGCTTCTGGCAACTTGTATTTGTTTGTCTTCTTATGTTTAATTTTCAATCCTGGACTTTGAATTATTATTCAATTTTTATATGTTTAACGTATTATTAAATTCGGATAAATCTTATACTATTTAATAATCTTACAGATAATTATCTTTTTCTTCTAGTTATTTTTGAATATATATTTTTAAAATATTTTATAATTATTCACAAATAATAAGATATAGTTATTTATAAACTTTTTATGAAAATTCTAACAAATTCATTACATGCATAATAACGTCTGTGCGTGCACACCCATATAAAAACAACCTTATTAATAATAAATACATTTGGATATTAACTATTTTAAAAATCATTGCTCCCTTTCATTTTTTTTTTTTTTTTTGAACACTTTTTTATGCTAATTTCCCACTCTGTAATTATAAGCAGAAGAGAGGCGTTCGTGGACCCTCCCAATATTTCTCCTGCATGCTCAATTAAAAGGTCATAAAATAAACCAAAATGGTCCAAATAACTTAAATTTCAATCCTTAACTTTTTCTCAATGTCAGCCCTTAGTTGATAGGCATAATCATTTGGTTAGAGCACGTGTGTGATGATAAGGAGTGGACTATGAAATCTGTTTAACTCCATAATGGCCATTCCTAGTAAAGCATCTGATTAAGTAATTTTAACAGGAATACATCAAATCACCACTACAATTATTTTGCTTTGTGTAAAAGTTCAACTTTAGGTTTGCATAGAAATTCCCAAGTTGAGATCGTTGATACTTTTTTATTCTGATTCCATATCTAAATAACTATTCCACCGGCGCGTATATATAATTACATCACAATTTCACTATGATTACACAAACATAGATACATGGAATAGACTAGATATAAAAATTTTAAGAAAACAGAACTACTTTTTTTTTTTTTTTAAACCTTATTAATTTGATAAAGTTACTTGTCAATAACAACTATTGAATTATTATTGATAATCACCCTTACAACTAATTAAAAAGTTATTATTAATATATATCCTTATCCAATCAATAAAGTAATCAAACCATTTTTAAAATACCACCTAGAGTGCATGTTACCATATGACATACAGACTTGGTGATGCATAATTATGTATTGTCTGCATTGGCTGAACATAGACAGCAATACTAATACTTCCATAATCAATTCTCAGAAAAAGAAATCAGCTTCAGAGACAACTCTAAAGGTGCAATGCCAGAAGAACCAGAATTCAAGGAAGCAGCAGATGCCAACCAGAAAATGCCGCATGCCCTCGTTATGCTAAGACTCATACTTACTGTTGTTGGAAGGAAGCTTTCTCGGAATCCAAATACATACTCAAGTGTCTTGGGGCTTCTGTGGTCTCTAATCTCATTTAAGTGAGTACCATGCATCCTCTATTTTTTTGAAAAAAATCTTTTATGAGACTGTTATTTAGTTGGTGTGGTGAGACAGATCAATAAGAAAGGTAAGAAAAAAAGAAAAACCATTGAAAAAAGTAGGAGAAAAAAAAACACTATTACATTAGTCAATCTTACCACATCAGCTGTGAGATAATTCCATTGAAGATTTTGTCCTATTTTTCCACACCTCAAAATGAATCTATACTTGGATCAATATATGTGCATTATGATTGAGTATAATGGATAACACCAAATCATTTGTTTTGGATTTAGCAGATGGAATGTGGGGATGCCCAGTTTGGTGAAATATTCAATCAAAATTATTTCAGATGCGGGCCTCGGGATGGCTATGTTCAGTTTAGGTATACTGTTTTTTCTTCTTTAACATAAGTTTATTATTATTTCATGCAAAAATGCTTGCTTAGCAGATCTATGGTTTGATCTGTATTAGGTTAACAGGGTTCATATATATTAATTGTTAATCACATTATATAAATGAGTGTTACAGGGTTGTTCATGGCTCTTCAGCCGCGGATTATAGCTTGTGGCACGAAAAGGGCAACTATGGGAATGGTGATCCGATTCATTTGTGGCCCCATTGTAATGTCAGCCGCTTCTCTTGCTGTTGGATTAAAAAGAGTTAAACTACATGCCGCCATTGTACAGGTCTGACATATTGACGTGCACATACATACATAGACTTTATATGAAGAAATGTTTCTGTTGTATAGATACTAATATTTTAAATTACTGCAATTGTGTACCTCAGGCAGCTCTTCCTCAAGGAATTGTGCCTTTTGTCTTTGCCAGGGAATACGGGTTGCATCCTGATATACTCAGTACAGGGTATGTCAATTAATACTCAACTTTGCTTTCAATTCTCAGTACAGTCGGATATATTTATTTATTAAGACCATGATTAGAAAAAAAGTTTTTTTTTTTTTTTTTTTGGGATTTAAAGGAATATATTTTTTAATTTTAAATGTTTCTGTGGTGGTGATATCTGGTTTGATTGCACATTTGAGAAAGCTACTTTGCTTTTAAACTGCAAAGCAAGTGCTTTGATGACAACTTTGGCAAAGTTTTTAAAATCCAGTGAAGGAAATTATAGATTTTGGTATTGTGGAGACACAACTAATTGGACATAATTATGAGATTTGTGAACTGGAAAAAAAAATCATTTGCCTTTTGTTTAAGTGGAAATAACAATTTGAATAAATATTTTAAAAATTATTATTATTATTATTATTTTGTAAGAATTGAAGTTGTCAATCTATAATGTTTCACTTGACCAGTACAATTTCTGATGTGTGAAATTTTGCTGGACCAAGATTTGCATGGTGATTGTTTGTGGTGAACAGGACAACTTTATTCATTTTAATAAAATTCTAAATAAGTGTAAATTTTTGTTGCTTATTGTGTTAAATAATAAAAAGAATAAGAATTTCCTTGAATGTCCACACAATTCATAAATTATTACAACGCTTTTCTCTTCTCCTTTGGCAGGGTTATCTTTGGCATGTTAGTTTCCTTACCTGTAACACTCCTCTACTACATACTTCTTGGCTTATAAGCGTAAGTCAAAAAAATCAAAATGCACTACAAGGAGAATCCCAGGAAATATGTCCCAAGAAGAAGCTTTCAATAGTATTGAAGTTCATAGGAAAGTATAAAGTTGCTTTAATTTTGTCTACGCCAACATCTACATATATCACGGCATCATATAAATAAGGACGTCATCTGCACGAAGAGAGGTCTTGTCAAAACTGCTCCTGCAAAGAAGATTGACCAGCGAAGGGTGGATTATATATGTAAAGCAGAAAGAGTTAAAAAAGATTATGACAAAACGTGATCATATTCTGAATTGCATGCTCAGGGCATTACTGTTCTATAGTTCCTAGTACATAGACTAGTGGTAGCCGAAAGAGAAAATGAAAATCATGACTTATGATTAAGGTAGGAGACTTATATTTTTCTTGTTGGAGGTGGGTAAAGCTTGTTGCAACCAAAAGCATGTTTGACTCCAGAAAAAGAAAGAAAAAAAAGGCAAAATTATATGCTTTTACTTTTGTTTTTAGTGTCTTTTGATGTCTGTAACTATCATCATCACTACAACAGTTGATTGTTTCCTCTTTAATTTTTCGTGGACTTTCTATGTGAAACCCAGACCAGATTGCCTTAAGACTAAAGCTCTGTAAATATGAAAAGAGGCTTGCATATGCTTGCTGCCTCCTGTTTTCAAAAGCCATTTGGATTGCACGGCCGTAACGCCGAAAGACTAAAATCTTTCTTATCAATGTAAAAATCAGAGAGAATCAAGTTCCCTAAGGCGTATGTGGATGATGAAATTAAATTCCCTTCAATAGTAACTTTATTATGTGGGTTCATGTAATTTGATTTCTAACTATTTTCAATAAATACAATAAGCATACATGAGGAATTCAGTTATCTTTCCTTCTTTAGCATTTTCGATTGGTACATTTATCCAATTACAAGGTATTTTTTCATTATCACAACTCTTGGAACATAATATAACCCAAAATATGCAATATTGTAACCATATGAAATTTTTGGTCTTTATAGCTCGAAGTTCCCTTTGTTAGTGGTGGTTAAAGTTAATCGTTGCTCAAATTTTTTAATTTACAAATTGCTCCTTGAAATAATTTATTCAATTCTATAATTATTAAAGTGAAAAAAAATGGATGGGGGAAATATATATTTTTAGAACATTATTTTTTTTCCTTTTTTTTTTGGTTTAAATAATCAAAGTTTTTCTTAAAAATTTAAAAATAATTCATATCTAAAAGCAGCAATAGAGGTGCAAGGCTCCATCTCAATCTCTTATTCAAATCTAAAAACAACAAATGGAGGTGAAGAAGACCAAAGCATTGGTCTTTACTAAATCGTCAACGAAAACGTTATAAATTCGAACTAGATCGTGACAATCTGCTTTGAATTTAGATCGTTGACAATTTGGTTCACACCAGATCGTCGAACCTGATCATTCACAATCTAATTTGACTTGAATCTAATTTGACCAAGTCATTGCTGATCTAATAACCAGATTGGCCACAGTCTAAGCTTAAAGAAAACAAAATGATTTTGCTCTAGTAACTAGATTTAGTTTTTATTTTCATTTTTTGAAATCTGTTTTTTAATTATTGTTTAATTAAAAAAATAATCATATTTATTTAAAAAAATATATATCATTATAGACGTGTCAATTTTTTATTAGTTGAATAACATATAATATTTTATTTCATAGAGACAAAACGCTCATTTTAGATGATAAAAGACAATTGAATAATTTCTATTTTTCTGTTTGATTTAACCGTCAATTAACTTTTGAACTTATTTGAAAAGTTTTCATAACTCTATGGATGAAATAAACTATTTTTGAAAGAATTTTTAAAAATTTGATAGTTTCCGATACTTCAGAGACTAAATGAAGTAAAGGGATAAAAAAAAAAAAAAAAAAAACTGAAAGTTCAACATCACTTTAGCAACTGATGTCAAGCCACAACTGGAAATGAGAACGTATGGTGGTTATTGGAACCATTTTCAAAAACGATTTTCATTTTCAAAAACAAAAAACGCTTAGAAAAATATTTGACAATCGTTTCCAAAAATATATTTTCAAAAACGAAAAACATGTTTTCAAAATTCATAACATGGAATTAGAAAATGATTTTTTTTTCCATTTTTTGTCATTTAAAAAAAATAAAATTGTTGAAAAAATAAAATAATAAAATAATAAAATAAAAACCACCAGATCAGGAACCAGAATAGCCAAAAGAAGACGACAAAGAAGACAATCAAAATAATCAAAACTAGATCTAAACAACCACAAAAACCTAACCAACCTAACTGGAGATGACGGAGGTCAATTTGGTTCAACCATAAAAATGCAACTAGATTGAAACTCGTAAAGAGGACGACAGAAGCAACGAGTTCAAGAAACATATTGGGGAGCTCTAGAGGCGAACCAACCAGAGGTGTTGGAGAATCTAACGACGTACAATGAGGTTGGTTTGATGGGTAGACGGAGAAGAGAGATTGGGTTTTACGGTGTGAAATTGGAAGGTGATGAAAGATGAGAGAGAGAGCATTGGGGTGAAAGAGAAGCTAGAGGTGGAAGATGAAAGAGAGGGCAGTGGGGTTAGACTGCGAGTGAGAAACTAACGATGGAGGAGAAAGAGAGAGATATAGAGAGAGCGAAATAAGTGTGCGTGAGAGAGAGAGAGAGAGAGAGAGAGAGAGAGAGAGAGAGAGAGAGAGAGAGAGAGCAATGTGATGTGTAAAAGAGGGGAAGGAAAAAAAATCCTATATTATTGTTATTATTATTATTAAATAAAATCTTTTATTATTTTTTGTTTTTCAAAATGATACCAAAAAGCTTTTATCATTTTTCGTTTTCAAAACAGATTTTCAAAAATGCTACCAAACGCATTAATATTTTTGAAAACGTTATTTTCAAAACATATTTTTTATTCTTAAAAACACTTTTTAAAAACATCATTTTAAAAATATATCCAAACGCACCCTCATACATCTCAACCACCCAAAATTTCTTTTCGATTTTTCTTACCACAACAATCTATTGACATTCATTTTCTAATAAGAATATTCCAACATAAATCAAAACAGTCCTGCTAGGATACATCAAGTTAGTATATGAAGGCAGCTTATCTTTTCTTGTAATCCAATGAAAAACAACTCACAAAGTTTGCTGAGGCATGTGATAGCAGAAGATTCGATCTCAATAGGTGTTCCGAGAAATAATCTGCAGATTCAATCCCTTCATTTAGTTTTATGAGGATCACACCACAAACACTTTAAGCAGATGAATGAAATAGGAGAAACTTGGCATATATATCACGCATTAGTACGAGAGCAATTTTTAAATAGCATGATTGCATCAACAGACGACAGCTAAAGGTCATTATACAGGCTAGCAAATCATATTCAACAGACAAAATATGAAATAGTATGATACACCTTTGAAAGTAAGTTGACATGATACAATAAATTATCTATATAGAAATTTAATTGGGTTCGGATAAGAATATGACCCAAACTATATTTAGTTGAACCTTAACCCACTACTTTTGTGTTTTGTTCGGATCATGTTCACCAAATGTGTAAAACATCATCACCCTAATTATAGACATGAAAAAACAATCAACTTGCCTCTGACATCAATGGTTTGGCGTGCTCTTCCCATTCAGTCGCCCACCTTGCAGAGTAACCCATTTCCAACACACCGTTTCTCAACAACTTTAGAGAATCACATTGATCTGGAAAACCCTTAAAAAGCATCTGCACAGATAAACAAGTGAAAAACATTAACTTATCTGCCAAAAAATTATTCTGAGCAATCAGAGTCACAAACCTTTTTTTAATAGGAAACAAACTGACATTATTAACAAAAGGAATGAAGTACAATTTCTAATTTCGCATTGCTCAAGTTAAACAAATTATGTCAGTTTAATAATCAAACTTACCAAGAATTCATCAGCTAGCTCTGAAGGAGATGAAAAGAGGAGGCCATTTTTCTCTACTTTAACAAGTTCTTCAATGCTAGATAAAGTACAAAGAAACAGAACCATAACTAAACAACACGTAGCATTAACAGCGTATAACATTAAGCATACAACATATCAATTGCAAGGCAGGAAGAAGACAGATTTACCAGGAGTAGGAAACAGCACAAACAGGCAGTCCACAACCGAACATATCCACAACCTGGTAACCAATATAAGAAAAAATTAGCGACTTGGTAAAAGTGCCTATCTGGCTACATGATAGTTATGATTGTCAAGCTATAATTGAAAATCTGATTAGTAGAACACCTTCATTGGGAGGTCCAGCCCTGATGAGGAAGTATGCAGGCAAACACCCAAGTCTGCCGATCCTATAAATGGGAAAGATAATTAATTAAATCAACCATTCTAAAAGCCTGGAGAGCACACAGTGAGGTAACCTACCTAGAAGCAAAGGATAATCCTCAGCTGACAGCCACATGGTACGAAATGCCACACGCTTCAGACGTAACCTCTTAATTTTCTCCTCATATTTTTCTTTTTCAGGTCCTTTGCCTTCATGAAGAAAAAAAAGTTCAAGTAAATAGGTGTCTGTATCCATGTTGACACCAAGAACACACAAAAGCAGCATAACTATTACCTGTAATGATAAACAGCAACCTAGGGTACAAGTAGTGTCTTCCATCAGAGATTTCCTTCCAGAGAACCTCTTCATTTTTCAAATCATCTTCACCCAAGATGGCAGCAACTCGTCTATCATACATTACTGCTGCTTCCAGGAGAATACCAAAATTTTCATCGGGAGTCCTAAAACACATCATTATCAAATGTCTCAGGAAACTTTACTACGAAATATTGCTGTATTATTACTTACAACTATTGTACTACAGCATTTGGCATGAATTCATACTACCTTGTTTACCAGTCTTAAATCTTAAGATGATCCGCATCGTACTAAATAGACAATATTAAGAAATAATATGATAATTCAATTAAATCCTTTTAACTGTCATTTAAACATAAATAAATACATTAACAAATTAGTACTTTTTATCATTTCACTTATTCACATATTTATAAAATATTAATAATTAGTGTGATAAATTTTTTAAACTTTAAATAAACCAATAAAGACGTAAAATTAACAAACATATGACGTAATATAGTCCTAGAAATTTTCAAGTGCGAATAAGTTATGGTGCCAACAATTATAAAAGTTTCAATTAATGAAGAGAAGGCTTCAATTAAAAAAGTTCCTAGAAATTTTGATTGTTTTCATATCCTCATCAAGACATTCAAAGCTACAATCAAGATTTTCCGGATTGTTCTAACAATTTTTTATCTGCACATGAAACAACTTACTATAGTCATATGTAGTGTGGTTTAGTTCAATATAATATAGTCCCATGTTCTGAATGCTGTTTAGGTTTCATCTCTTGTCAGACAGTCTCCACTAGGAAATAAGAAAAGTGTGAATCAAACTAGTAGCATCTTAAATTTGACCAGGACATAACTTTCCCAGTATACCCTGCAGCTATGTGTACATTCAAGATTTGAAAAGATTAAGACTGTTTTGGATCCTTCTAAGCCTGCTGATCACACCATAAAGCAAGTTACTAAAGTTTGGGCACTAAGAACAAAACATATCCGACTTGAGCATTTCACATTGATGGCAATTGCAATACATCTATTAGCATACCATTCAGTTAGTAACTAATGAACAATAACTATCACTTAATAGTTGCATACCTCTACTTTTCACAATTGAATTATAATCTTGTAACATATAGTAGTAATCAATGCCAGAAAAATGAGAGCCAAAGTTTTGTAATTTGTTCTTATGTACTGTTCCCATATTATCTAGAGATATTATGTTATTAGTTTATTTATATAATAGACAATATGAATTATGAGCCACAAAGACAAACATATGTGCTTGATCCATATGCCAAAATGAAGGCAAAAAAATGCACCACCTCCTTTCTCTTTTTCTTTTTAATATAAAACAATAAAAAATTATTCAAGACATGAACCAATTCTATAGAACACAAAAGCAAGAAATTCATTTAGATGAAAATAAGATTCTAGTGAACAAGAAGATAATGCACAAACTACAATACACAAACTGCATTTATGTTTATAACCTTGACAACTGAATGAACACAGAACAAGAAAGAGGAAAGAAAAGGCAATGGGAACAATCATGTATAATCAAAATCAATGAGACATGCCCAACTGATGGTACCACATACTTATTTCTTGAGCATTTACATTAATAACAAATTTACAGAAAATGTGCTCACCAGCTTGTACTGCTTACAACAAGAGCTGGCCTGTTGGGCTTCAAGAAAATATCAGTGCCAACCTGAGTTGTAAATAGAGTCTCATCGATGTTGTGGTTCCCAATTCCTACCAGTTTAATATCAGAGAAGTTCTGTTATAAACCATGACCAAAATGAGAACTGCAGAATCCTTTCATGGACAGACTTACCGTTACTGACACAATCTTCAAGACCCAGAGGCTGACATAGATTCTTGTCCAATCTACAGAACAACTAAAAGTGATCCATAATTTACAAATAATTATTCAAATCAAATTCTTCAAATCAAATATTCAGGTTAGAGCTTTTGACAAAAACATGCACTTTACCTCATGCTTTTCCTCAAGTGATGTTGGATGGAAAAATTCAGGAGGCTGATCATGTAATACATTAGCTCTGTTAATTTGATATGAGAATACAACTTTTAGCATTAGAATACATCATCGTAAAATTTTAATGCAGAATTATATTGTGACTTTGAGCTGACCCTCTTACTTAATTCCCCAGTTTTGAGCCAATTCATGTTGCATTGCTTGTGTTACACACAGAGAACCATCTGCCATTTTGCCATAACACTTCTCGAACCTAAGCAAAGAAAAATCAACATCTCTGGTGCAGCTAACAAAGGTGTACATCAAGCAATGAGAAATTTAGAGCTTGCATTCATAGGTACCAATGGTATACTGAAACAAAGGGGCTTCTTCTACCAAGGGATAAACTGAGCAATGTGTATCCAAAATTATGCCAGTCCACGACAAATGCAGACTTTCTCAGTGAACTTGCCCATTTTACAGCCACTAAGGTTGGAACAGAAGGAGGATTCTACATAAGCAAAAAGAAAATGAAAAATTGACAGAGAAGCATCAATTTCTTTATAGTTTATAGGTTCAGGCACATGAAAGAATGGTACAGGGAATGGCTTACCATAAATAGCCATTTCATGAATGTAGCAAAACAAAGCATACCATGCAAATGTAAACAGAAGGACTTTGTTCTATAGTTTAAGAAGATTATTGCAATTACTTAGAAATATAGGAGATGATTATCACTTCCCACAACTAAATTTCCCTCCATTCCACATTCAACAACCAGCCTAATAGATATTAACGGCTTCTTTAAAAATCAATGAAGGAAAGTTGCATAAAGCAATTGATACAACCATGTGTAGTCAATTGACTAAGCATATGCTGTGGCTCACTAAAAGAAGAGTCACTCAGACTGGATCGAACCAGTTCAATCACAAATTTTATAGATTTGTTTGGATCTCAGACTGGTCCAGTTTGGACCTAAACAGTAATCAAACCAGATCAAATTGGACTCCAAATTTTTTCCAAAAGCTCCAATCCTGTCCATATATAAATTTTAATCAAGTTGAACCAGAGCAGGCCCAAGGGCCCAAGCATTGGTATTTATTTTAGAACTTGCACTTTTCTTAATAAAAAATTACTGGTCAAGCCTCGCCAGACTGGATTTAAACAGCAAATTCAAAATCCCTGTCCGAATTCAGAACCTAAAATAAGCAGTCCAGAATCCAGATAAGACCGGAACTCGTACATTTTTGTACCAGATTAAATCTGGTCATCAATCAGAGTCAGGTCCAGATCAGATTTAGATGCAGCAGTCAGTTTGAAACCAAACCACCCTTCCTTCCCCCCCCACCCCCCCCAACTCACAAGTACTCTCTTTCAAATATTGTGTCATAGAAACTATCATTTAGAAATATGATTTTGTTAAGCATAATATTGTACAAACCCTTTGCCAAGAAAGCCCTGATAAGAACAGAGTTATACACATAATGATCATTGTTCATCAAGGAAGAAAAATAATCGGAACTTCCTTATTTCATGAACAAATATTGGCCATAAATGAGTTCTCTCTTCAGTAACAGTTGTGCATGATAAATGTAAAGTCCAGATATTATAATGAAGGACAAAAAATAACAATATTCAGTTACTCACAAACTCATCTACATACAGAGGAAGAAAGAAGGAAGAGAGAAGCATATTTTGAGGCACAAGAGAACACAATGAGATGCAAAGAGAGAGTACTATAGATAATAGATCTATAAGCTATCATACTCAAAACAAGCCAAATTGTGGTCTGGCAAGTTGGATCATAACTTATTTAATACCACATTCCAACAATCACAAAGAAAATGCCAATTTAAATGGGTTTCCATCATTTGCATGTCAAGTAAAAGAGAACCTAAAACAACTGAGGGATGGTAGTCAGAATTTATTATTAAAACTCAATAAAAGAGTGAGCAACAGGCACCAAAACTATCACAAATCTATTACGCCAAAAATACCAAATTTGCTCAAAAGAAATGTCAAAACTCACCTGCACAATAAATACATCAGGAGGAGATATTTTCAGACAAAGAAACCAGAGAAGCATGAAAAACTGAATCAAAGGCTTGAGCAAAAGCAATATTGGACGAAGAATCTTTGATAGACCTTGAGAAAATGTTGGCCACTGCATCTGCAATTTTTATGGGAAGAATTAAATAATATGAAAAGGTAGTGAATCAAAATGCATCACAATAACAAGATTTAACCATGTTACTACCAATGTGTGAATATGAATAGATGGATGCTCTAGAATGGCAGCATGTGGCTCTGAACCTGTCCAACATTCAAAAAAACAATGACCACACTAGCAAATTAGCACAACAGCTTTCTGAAACAATAAAAACATTTACAAAATGATGCTCATAAAAATATTTACAAATAAATTGTTGTAGTCAGCTTCTAAACAACAGGAATTTGTTGTTGTAACTTGTAATTGATAAGACAAAAATAACCAAATAAATAAAAAACTTAGCTGAAAAATTTAATGTTGGAGTTCTGCATGAAGAGATATAACATGTTACATTGATGTCTCATGCCAAATATAGAGTTCTTGTGAGGTAAAGGAGAGCTGGAAGACATGATGATATGCCAAAAAGTGGCTTACTGGTAAAGATAATGATTCATAACCAAAAAATTCCACCGTGGAGGATCTGAAGTTCAGCATTGTTACTCAGTTTTTAGGTTACAGATTGTGTGCAAGGGATTCATATCAACTGAGTATTGGCAATACCCACTGCTTTGAAAATGCACAGTAGCTACTAATTATCTTCAATATTCAATATTAACCATACAAGATAGCAGATTAGCGACAATTATTGTTCATACTTCAGCCTCATGCTCAAGGCTTTTAACCTTAGGTTAAAGCAGTATGTCAACACTTTTTGATGCCCTAATGTTTCAAATAGTAGCACTTCGTTCCCTTCTCACATGCCTTTACGAATGTCAACATAAATTTTGAGTGGATATCGAGTTTTCAGAATAACAGCTGCCTACTTTGTGGCTTTCATAATAGCCTAACTCATTCTTAGAACATGAAATTTCAATTTCCACCTCACATCAAAAGTATTGCAGGCAATTGAGGCAAATCAATCATAAATTATCTCTCAAATACTAAAGCGAATATACAATAATTGTCCACATTATAGGAAGCCTAATTCTTGTAAGTTTATGACAATATTCAGTATAAGTAAACACCCAAAGTTGAAACTAAAACTAAGGCACCAGAAATTCAGGCTCAGAATCCAACCGCGTAAGTTTGAAACCTCAGCAACATATCTGCACACCATTAAAACAATATACAATCTACGACCACTGTATACGTACGTGTACACATTTAAACCTAAAGAACCACATGTTTTTTTACACAAAAGTATTTTTAAACTGAATAACACTAAAACGATATTATCCTACACAGAAAGGTGTTACCTCCATAAGCAATAATATCCACCTCTAGAGACATCTGCAAGATAAATTGGAAAAGTAGAAGATCAAGAAAAGAACATCTAAGACTCATGAATTTAAGTGATTGAAATGAAGATTCTAATACCTGGCGTGCAAGAGAAAGAGCGTGGTACTGCATACGAGGGCTGCGGCCGATATCTCCGAGAACCACCACGCAAGCTCTGCCTCTGCTGCTTCCCATCTTGTTCTCTGCTTTCAGTTAAACATTGAAAGGAAAAAACAACATCATTGTAGAGGAGGAATGGATCAGAGAAGAGAAACCCACCAGCAAAACCTTGTTTATATTCCAAAACTAACAGAGAAGCTGAAACACCCTAAAATGGTGAACTCAAGAAGAAAGAGAAGGCCAAAAACAAACGATTATTTCGACAACTCACCGACTGAGACCAACAAGGCGACGACGCATACACAGCAGTCGGTGGTGGGGGCGTTGGTCTATTTAGAGAGTCTTTTTAATAAATACCCACCCACAAATGATACGGGTTTCAATTTAGCCGATCTGCCCGGTAGGAATGGTAACGCGTCGTGTTCAAGCGGGTTGGTCTAAACTCGCACGCACATAAAAATTTTACACCCGCACCCGCGTAACCGAACCCCACCCGCAAAATAATTTTACACCCACATATGTGAAACGGAACCCCACCCGTAGACCCGTGTTAAA
The DNA here is from genome assembly GCA_019925255.1 of Litchi chinensis. Lineage (NCBI taxonomy): Eukaryota > Viridiplantae > Streptophyta > Magnoliopsida > Sapindales > Sapindaceae > Litchi > Litchi chinensis. The sequence goes on from CM034468.1 coordinate 19,785,845, forward strand.
AAAAATAAAAATAATAAATTTCATAAAGATGTTTTTCTCTGTTTTTCTCAAATATCACCTAATTAGCTCAAATTATATAATTTCCAAATCGTAACAATAATATCAACAATAAAATAGAATCAAACTTACTAAAACAATCCACACACCCGAAAACTAAAGGGTTGTTTGTTTCTTCCCCTTACCACTTAATGGATCTGAATTCAATTTATTAAGTTATTTTTGCTTTTTATTTTAAATTATGAAATAACTTAAAATTTATAAATAACAACTTAAGATAAAAAGTAAATGATTTTGCCATTTTTATTTTTTATCTGAAGATTAAACATTGTTAAAACTTATCGAAGACTGAATAGTGATTGAAATCTAAATAATTTTTTTTTTTCCTCACTCTAAATTTATTGTAAACTTGTATATTTTTTAAATTAAAATTATCTGAAAATTAATAATTTAATATTTATATCATTTTTAATATTTTTAATATATGTTGTTAAATAATTTAAATTAATTTAAAATAAACAAATCAATATAAATAACTTAATAAACTCTAAAACATTTTTATATACATATTAATAAGATTTTATTCATAATTAAAATATGATTAAAAAATATAAAAACATTAATCATATTTATGTATCTAAATATGTCAATATATTTAAATAGGCAACTAGACTAATGAATGTTTAAATTATAAATTACAATATAGTAATTTAATTCTAAGAAAATTTAGGATGAAATGTATTTAGATTTTTCTTTTCAAATATATTTTTATAAGTATCAAGGAAAAAGAAAATAAAAGAAATTTTGAGTAATATAAAATTAGAATAAATGTAGATTTATGTTATTTCTAAAAGGTTAGGCTTGGAATAGAATTTTTTAAATATCTTTAAATGAATTGTAATTAAGTGAAAAAAATTTAATTTTTTTAAACCTTTTTTCAGTTGTTTTTAAATAGTTTTAACCACTTAAAAAAAACAAATAAAATAATTTAATAAGTATAATTTAGCATTATTAAATTATAAGTAAAAAAAAATCCCAATTTATCACTTAATATTTAATCATTAATCATAATTAAAATATTTTCTTCCCCTTTAAATTATACATATTTCCAAATTTATCTTCATTAACATCCTATAAATTATCATTTTTTTCATATTGTTACTAGTAATTGAATCTTTATATTTGTACAACAATTTCAATCACATATATTTTATAATTTAAAAAGAATGGATAAGCTAGGTGAACTTAATATTTTCTTAAACTATTATTGTTTAAAATAAAATATATTTATTAGTGATATTATAAAAAAAAAAATGGAAAATGAACCAATGGCATTTAGCACTGGATTTTTTTTAATAGCTGAATCAACCCCTACTATTAGTTTCCATCCAAAAAGTTAAAATTTTTCATCCAAAATTGTGAAATAACTTAAATGCACATATTTACAAATTAATAGCAACATTAATTTACAAAAATAAAATAAAATAAAATCCTCTCTCCTCACATGGTCGTCTCTCTCATCATCACCAAACTGGTCACTGTCTCATTTTCTTCTCATTTCTTCATCATTCTCATCTCTCTCTCTCTCTCTCTCTTTCTCTCCTTTCTTCTTATTTTTCCCTCTTTTTTTTTCCTGAACCCAATGAGTTATCTAGATAAACCCAGATGATGTTCATCTAAATTTGTCCAAATGACCCACCTCATCTAGGCTCCAAATCTGGGTTCGATTAAAACCTAAATGATGAACATCATTTGGGACAAACCCAGATGTTGTACCCTCTCACCATTATCTCTTTCTCTCTTCCACTCTTTCCTTTACCGTCTTGGTTTCTAGTTTCTTAGTTCTTTTTCTCCTCTTCTAGTTTTCTAGTTTTTGGTTATGTTTTTATGGGTGAAGATCGGGGGCTGTGTTGGGTGATGGTCATTTGGGACAAACCCAGATGATGGTATTAGGGTTTGACAAGGTTGGTTTTTTTTTTTGAAATTGACAAGGGTTATTTTGGATACAAGAGTTGTCGAGGGTTGAGTTCTGAGGAAGCTTGGAACCTAGATCTAGGTTTGATTGGAAATTGTCGAGGGTCATGTTCATCTAGGTCCAATTGAACCCAAATGATGTTGCTGATGGTGCTTCTTTGATGATGGGTTAATGATTATGCTTCTTTGATGATGGTGGGTTAATAGTTTAATGATGATTATGGTAGGTTGATGTTGTTGATAATGGCGTGATGGTAGTGGTAGCTGCTGATATGTTGGATTGAGGATGATGGTGACTGACTAGTTTGATGATTAATTAGATGTTAGATCTCCACCCCTAATTTTTTTTTAAAAAAAATTTTGTATTTAATTTTTAATTTTTTAAATTAATCTCCATTGTGCATCCTAAAAATGTGATGTATTAATTTTTATTTAATTATTTAATTATTTAGTTTTTTTCAAATTATTTATTTAATTTTATTAAAATAAATAAATTTACTCATCTAATTATTATTATACCTTTCAAATTTAACACCAATCTGTTTTTTTAACCGATAGAGGGCAGTTTATAAAAAATCAGTGCTAAATGCCATTAGTTCACTTTTGAGGGGGTTTTTCATAATATTCCTATTTATTATTATCAATAAAAACTACATTTTTGTAAAATAATGATATATAAATAAATTTGGTTAAGATTTATTAGATGATTTGTTTTTTACTACATATATAATTTAAAATAAAAGTATATTTTTCATTATTAGTTATAAGGATATAAATGTAAAAGTAATTGTTTTCAAATATTTTTCTCATAGAAAAACACATGATTAATATGTATATTCAGACATTAGGGAAATAAAAAAAAAAAATTGTAATCTAGGTTTCATAGTTCAGTTATCGTTCAGTTTTTAGTAATATTCATGACTATTTAGTCTTTAGATAAAAAAACAAACAACTCGTAACACAAAATCTTACCAAACTAACACCAACCATACCAATAAAACACCAACAAAATTAGCACAAACAAAACATCACATATTCACAATAATGAAACTAATAAAATCCAAATTTTTACAACCCTAATTAACAAAATCAACATATAAGCCCAAATCAAAATTAATCAAATAATAAACCTAAAAAATTAAATCTAAACTGTTGTTATTATTATTACTATTATTTTTGGTGACCAAGAGGCAAGAACAAAATGATAATTAAGTTACTAACAATATAATAACTAAACAAGAACAGCAATTTATGATAAAAAGTGAAAGACAAAAGGATAAGAAATTACCTCAGATCCTTAACAAGAACAACAAGTAACGGGACTCAATGATGGCAACGCTTGATGATGACAACACAAGAAATCGATTGAAGAATCAAGACGGCACGAAGAGAACAAAAATTTGTAGTCGGTAGCAAGAACAGGTGTGGAAAGATCAACTATGTTGACAAAGTAATAGTTGTCATCGGTGTGACGATTATTATGCTCAAACAATATTGTTTTGAGCATATATATACAAAAAAAAAATGTAACAATTTTTTTTTTTAAAGTTTTGCAGGTTCGTAGGTGTGAGTGTGGGTTTTTTTTTTTTTTTTTTGGCACCCACTTTCAAACGCAAAACCTGTTGCGGGTTTAAATTTAATATCCATACCTATCCATGAACCCATTTAATTAAATTTATACCCATCCATTGTGGGTGAAAATCCATAAATTTACGGATGAAATTACAATATGTAGGCAAACCAAATCCATCTTCCCATCTAAAATTATTCATTATGTGAACCTAAGGCCCACATTGTTCAAAAAAAAGGTTTTTTTTTTTCTTTCTTTCCTGCCAAAATGGCAAATTACAATAAATTTCACTGATTTTACTACTAATTGCATTTAATCCTAACTCCTAAGGCATTGAGTTGAATTTAGGGATGGTAATGGGAAAGTTGGAGGCAGGATAGCCCTCCCTGTACTTCACCCGTTTATTTTTTAAAATCCTCACATTCGATAGGACGAGGTGGAGTGGGGTAGAATAGATAGTGCTTTCACCATCCATACCCCATTTACCCATCTATTAAAAAATAAATAAATAATAATGTATATTGTAATGAATTTCATATAAAACATAAATTAATTTCATAAAAATATTGAAAATCATCTAACTAACATAAAAAATAATATCGATCTAACAATTGTATAGTGAATGTATGTTTAAATTCGTATTTCTTCTATTCAAACTATGTACCTTTATCTTAATTAATATAATAAATATTATATTATATAATAAAAATTATATTATATTTATAAAACTCGTCCCCACATCAATTGTCCCTGTCCCTGTCTCCACCCTAGCTCCATCAAATTGAGACCCATCCATCCAAAAAATGTAGGTCCCCGCATATTATTATGTCATCCCTAGTCTTGATTGCACAAATCTCTCATCTAACCAACAAATAACAGGTGATCATTGTTAATTAGTTAAGTCAAAGGAGCAAATTAGTCTTTTTCAAGCTAAAAATGTTAAGTGAAAAAAGTTCTAAAAATACTTTATATTGTTCCAATATTATCCTTTTTGATCTTTTGACAATTCAATTCCAAGTACACTTCATATAAAAAAATAATTTATATAAACTTTTAAAATTCTCGATTTTATCTTATTTTAATATGCTTTATATTAATTTTGATGATTTTCTTTTTTTGTGAAAAAGCATGTTTCATGAATTCTAAATAATTTCCAATGCAAATCAATACATAAATAAACAAATTCAATTCAGCAAATGAAATTAATGTTTAATAGTATTTTGTAATTCAATACAACATATATTTTAAAATTCTTAGAATTCAACTTCACATGCAAACAACTATAAGTTTACAAATTAATTCCAAATCACTTCTTCCCATTATTTGTTTTTTGTTGAAAATAAATCTCTATTATTTCAATTTTTTTTTTTTTTGATTGCATATCAATTTCCATGAATGATAAACTTCAAAATAATGAGAAAAAAGGAAATATTTTATATACCTTAATTTCATATTAGGTACTAGGGGTGGACATAAAAATATAAAACCGATCCAAACAACTCAACCCGAACCGATCCAAGGGTGTTTATTTTAGTTCCCATGTTCAATTTTAGGGTGTTTGGACCTCTTGCTCAAAAAACACCATGTTTCATAGATCAGATTGGTTGCAGATATCTAGAATCAATCCGACCCGCGAAACACCCAATATGAGGGCACATGCGCAATTTAGAAAGGGCACATGCATAATTTGTGTAATTTATGAGAGACACATGCGTAATTCGCATGTCCCTTACGTAAGCAATACCCATCTTCTAAAGTCTTCAAAAATCAGAAATGAGAAACCCATTGTCATTCTTCTTCCTCCTTCCTTTTCTTATTCGTTATTATTTTTTCTTCTTCTTCATTATTCTTTTCCTTTCTTCTTCTTCCTTCTCTTGGCATTGATCTAAACCTTAAATTGTTGTTCATGCTGTTGTTCACATTGTCGTTTTTGTCGCTAATCTCGTCCCTCTTTGCCTCAAACATCGATCTCGTCCTTTTTTACCTTTATCATTGATTAATATTGTCTTTGTTTGCTTTTATCGCCGATCTATTTTGTCCATCTTGATAGGTCTTTTGATTTTTTGGTTTAGGATTTATTGTGTGGTGAGTTTTTTTGATTGTTTGATTTTATTGAGTTTTGAGTTCTGATTTGTTTGAGTTTTGGTAGAGTTTGAATTCTGTTTAGGTTGAATATGTCACTATGACGTTAAACATGGAACCGAATTGACTTGATCATGTTTGGTTTAGGTTGGCTTCCATGTTCCAAACATACATGTTCGGTTCTCATTTTGAAAACTAATGAATTTATTGATTCAATTCGGTTCTAGTTTGGATGTTGATTGGGTAGCAGCATGTGACACAGTTTGTTGATATCCTGTTCTTATTTTTGCATACTTCTATTCATATTACACTAGTATATTGTTGGCTAAACCACCTAGCATCATAACCATTTTGGTTTTTTGTTCATGGTATATGTTTTTTGGATACTCATTACCCTTATAGGGTTGCTACTGTTGGTGTGGCAGTAGCCATGAATCTATTGACATAAAGCATAGATGTGTAGATACAAGACTATGTTTACATAGTGTTTATATTTTTCTTGCTTTGTAATTTTGGTAGTTTATGTTGACATGGGTGTTGTTGAACGTACAAGTTCATGAAAACTTCATCTGACTTGTACATAAGCAACATTATTGTTTTGTCAACTTGAAGTACATTGTAATATACAAACTTCTAAATTATTTGATATAACTTCATTGTCAATGTTGTCATATTTATTGTTTATGTTATTATTCTTCTACTTGATCAACCTTGCTAGGAATGTTATGTATTTTTGTATTCAAATACATTCAAACATATTACATAGGCTATAACAATGGCAGTTGCTCCAAATATATTAGGTTTGTACAAGCTAACATTATAGTAACTAGCATAAAAGCAGCATAGAAAATAATGTGCAGCGTTACAAATTGTTTAATATTGTTAATGTTTTCTTCCAACTTCTCATGTTTTTTATCCATTCTTTCGAGCATACACATAACTAAGGATGGACCTAGCATAGGGCTAGGAGGGGCACGTGCGTACCCTTCTTCAACCTTCCCTCTCCTTCCCCTCCTCCCCACCCCCCCCCACCCCCCCCTAAAAAAAAAAATGTTAAATGGTTTATTGGTAGGAGGCATGTGTCACCTTCTTCTACTATGTGGTCCTTGGTTTGATCCTCACTTCAACATGTCTTCTTTCTCTCTCTCTAGATGTCTCCTATTACTAGTGTGACCCATGGTTCTATCCTCACTTAAACATGTCCTCTTTCTATTTATTTTATTCATTTATTTTTTATAATGTTAAACATGTCCCGTGCTTTTATTTTTTTTTAAAGATAATGAATAGTGTGTGTGGGTTTGTTGCTGTTTGAACCTGAATTATAAAAACAAATAACATAGATACTTACCAACTCAGCAAAGCTTCAAACCTAAAGTGTTTGGACTTAATTTTTATAACCTAGCATGAACTATGACCAAATTTTTTTTTTAAATATATTTATGAACAATTATCATTTGTCATCATGAATTATTTTTCTAATAGCAAACTATATTATATTTATATAAACTATAGACTAATTTTTCTTTAATTTTTCAATGTTTTATGTTTCTTTCACATCTCATTCATATCTTAATGAATGTTATGAATTTATTTCCATTCTTTAGTACTAGTGCATAGACTCACCTATGTTTTAGTACTATTTTATGTGGTTTACTCGTTAAAATAATAGAGATTATCATAATCAAATTCTAAAAATAAAAATATGTTTAACTAAGTGTGAGTTGCACCTTCATTTATTGTTTAAGTAGTTCGTACACTTTCTTTTTATATTAATGATAGGAGTTTAAACTCCATAATGTATATTTAACAGTATATATAGAGAGGTTTCTCTCTTTATATGATAAATTTCACAAAAAAAAAAAAAAAACCTTATATGAACTATAATATTTTTGTCTTAATTAATTTATATTTTATTTTACTTTGTTATAAAGTATCCCCTTATATGAATATCTAGATCCACCACAGCACATAACATACTTCATGTTTTCTTTTACTTGTTCCAAATTTTGCTCACCATCATACTGACTTTAGCTTTACATTTCACCTTCACTTTTGAAAAAATTCAGCTCATCCCTATTGAGATACAAAATGAGTGGTTGTTGCATTTTCTGCTTTCGAACAAAAAAAAAAAAAATTGATGGATTCACTCTTGAATATGAAATTTGTACTCACACTTTTGGACCACACTTGCATCTTTGATTTTTGAATTTTATAACTTCATTGTTGCAATAAGTGGTGGATCCAAAAAATTTGTTTAAGTGAGACACATAAATAATGTTCAAGATTTGAGTTAATATATTTCTTAAATATATATTTATTCACAAATAAATAAATATTTAGTTTAAAAATTAAATTATTGCTAAAGAATAAAAGAAGGTCAAAATATTTTTCCAATATAATGTTAAATTAAATGTTAAAATAAAACCAATTATTTAACATTTAATTTACTTTTAAACGTTAGTCACATCACGTCAATTGAATAGCATGAATAAAAAAAAAGAATTTTCAAAAAATATGTATTCTTTAAAATAATTTTAATTTGCTTTCAAATAAATCCACAACATCATAAGGTAATGAACAAGATATGAGAGAGATCTAAAAGATTAAAAAATTAAAGAAAATTATTATAAAAGGTTTATATGAATTTTCTATTCAAATAATATGATAAACTTATATATAATTATTATATTATTAATTATTATTTTAATATTAATATAATAGATATAAATAAATTAGTACAAAATTTTTAAATAATGAAGTATTATTTTTATTTTGTTTTAGCATTTTACATTGCTTTTCTTTGCACGTTTCTTTGTTCTTTTCAATAAAATGCTAATTTTTACCACCGATCATGCCTCGGCGTGTGCGGTGGCCCTATGTTTTGAAAACTGTTGCTGCTGGAGGATAAACTTTTGACATTCCCGCAGCCAACTGACTGTCACAGTTGGATTTCATGATATCATGGCCACGTCGAATCCCAAAACAGGAACGCCAAAACACGCGGCAGCTTTGTGAATCCAATTAAAGGCGCCCCTGGTTTCCAGCTTGCACCTGTGTTCTCTTACTTTCCTTTGCGGTGCAGTTCACCCGCATCTATTCTCTATATAAATACCCGCACACACACCCTATCCTCACAACAGCCCATTCTTATCAATATCATCAGCAACACAGTTTAGTTAGCATGTCAACGGCTGGTCAGGTCATTCGTTGCAAAGGTCCGTCTTACTCTCCCTCCCTCCCTCCTTCATCACCTTTAATTCCTCCATCGCTGATCATCCCTCTGCCAGTTGATCACTTTGATTTGCTTTGGGATTTTCGTTTCGCAATGATTAGGATTTGATCCATTTTTATTATATTATATTATATGTTCGACTGTATATAGTTGAACCTCAAAAGTATATTTTGATATGTTTATGGTGTTCAATACGAAAAAGGTTTGATCTTTGGGGCGTTTTCGTGAAAACAGGTTTTGGGGTTGTTTTTACTTGGAGCTTGTTAAGTATTCTGTTGAATGTAATAAAATGTGAAGAGCTTTTGTTTGTTTCTGAGAAGTGCATCTTTTTGGCTAATTGACAATCAAAGTTTTGTTAATTCTAGTTCTAGGTTCCTGGGTTCGTATAGTTTTTAATTTATGTGGTTAAGTGGGTGTTTTGGTTTGCAGCTGCGGTGGCATGGGAAGCAGGGAAGCCGCTGGTTATTGAAGAAGTGGAGGTGGCGCCACCGCAAAAGGATGAAGTTCGTGTGAAGATCATCTTTACCGCCTTATGCCACACAGATGTTTACTTCTGGGAAGCCAAGGTAACAACATGATGATTTGTTGTGATTTGACATAGCCTAAGCGGTTACCAGCAGTTAGATCTGATTAGCTCTCTGCTCATTGTTTTAGAAAACAAAATGGAACGTTCTTGATTCTTGCATTTATCTTAGCCACTTGGATCTGAGGGTGCTTGATAAATTTATCTACATCAATCAAAAGGGGAAAATTGATATTGTTATTTTATGTTGCAGGGACAAACGCCTGTGTTTCCTCGCATATTTGGTCATGAAGCGGGAGGGTATGTTCATTTCTAAATGGTTAAAAGATTTTCTACAGTTGTACTCTAAAATTAGTATACGATTGGTACACTTTATTTACTGGTCAAAAGTACTATTTAAGCCAAAGCTCTTTCTGATTTTTTTTATGCTGTTTGGTTGTCTTCTCATTAGAGGTTATGGGCGATTAAAAATACTGAAATACATCTAAGAAAACATAGTAAAACTTTTCTAGTATATAGATTTTCTTTCGGTTGATATTGATCCACTTTTTTAAAGGACTTGGTGAATTTTAGATATTTGGTTACCTATATGTGGAAGTATTAACTCGGTTTTTTCTTTCTACTGATATTTAGGATAGTGGAGAGTGTGGGGGAGGGGGTAACTGATCTCCAGCCAGGAGACCATGTCCTTCCTGTGTTCACTGGAGAGTGCAAGGAGTGTCCCCATTGTAAGTCGGAGGAGAGTAACATGTGTGACCTCCTCAGGATCAATACTGACAGGGGTGTTATGCTTAATGATGGCCAGTCAAGGTTCTCTATCAATGGGAAGCCCATTTACCATTTTGTTGGCACCTCTACATTCAGCGAATACACTGTTGTCCATGTTGGTTGTCTTGCCAAGATCAACCCTGCAGCTCCTTTAGACAAAGTTTGTGTGCTTAGCTGTGGAATATCGACAGGTTCTTAAAACCTTCTGTTTCTTAAATTAATACACACTATTAACATTGTTAACAGCTGTATTTGCAGTGTTATGACTTTCTAATCTATTGATCCCATTTGTCTTTTGTTTAAGGTCTTGGTGCAACATTGAATGTTGCAAAACCAAAGAAGGGCCACTCTGTTGCTATTTTTGGATTGGGTGCTGTTGGCCTTGCTGTAAGTTACTTCATAATCACTTTGTGTCTTGACTTTTTAAGGCTAACAGGTCTATAAGAGAACTGTGATGATGACTTATCTTTATGCGTTTGTATTTTCCTTTTCTTAACTCTAGGCTGCTGAAGGAGCAAGGCTAGCTGGGGCCTCGAGGATCATCGGTGTTGATTTGAATCCCAACAGATTTAATGAAGGTAGAGTCTATTAATATTTATGCAGATGAAACTGGAGTTAACCCTCTTGTGGAGATCATGTTCTGTTTCTGTGACATGCTTATGTAAACATGGATGTTCCAATTCATATTTATCTATTACGAATTCTTGTTTATGTGTTGATGAACGTTAACATTGGGATGCATATTTTGTTTCATATCTGTTTTATATGAGTTTCTGTTTACTTATTGACGAACTTTGTGTTTTTCTTCTTGTTTCAGCCAAGAAGTTTGGTTGTACTGAGTTTGTGAATCCAAAAGATCATGACAAACCAGTTCAAGAGGTTAGTTCCAAGGCCATTTGGATTAATTCTGCATGTAATAATCAGTAATCACAGCCTTGATCCGTGTTTTTATTTTATTTTATTTTTTAATTTGTTTTTATTTCGTATAAATTGAATTTTTTTTTTTTTTACCCCAATATATTTTGGAAAAAGGTATAGGAAATGTTTGATGGCATATAGCAAAACCTGTCAAGAGATAAGTGCTTACCAAGGCATCCTCATCAAGCCACACATGAAGAGTTAATGTTGAAGTCCAACATTTAAGATATGTTTTCCACATAATTATGTGGCCTGTCAAAGTGAATATATACTAGATGGCTGACAAAGATATCAGGGTTGATGATTTATATGATTTATGATACTGTTTACTTTGAAGTGAATGATGACAAATTTTCATCCCATTGGATATTATCTTGTATGCCAGACGTGATTTGGATTACTGGTTGAGCGGTCTTTTATCATATTGGTACCGGTTCAACAGAGATTCATGTTTGCTTTTGATGATCAGGTGATTGCTGAGATGACTGATGGCGGAGTGGATCGGAGTATTGAATGTACTGGAAGCGTACAGGCCATGATCTCAGCATTTGAATGTGTTCATGATGTAATTACCATCATCGCATCTCCTGTTTACTGTCTTAAAGAATTTTGTATTTCTTTTTTTAGTAATAAATAATGATTTAGTTACAAAGTTTTTAACTATGAATTCTGTTCTATGCTCAGGGCTGGGGTGTAGCTGTACTTGTTGGTGTGCCGAACAAAGATGATGCATTCAAAACTCATCCGATGAATCTGCTTAATGAGAGGACTCTTAAGGGTACCTTTTTTGGCAACTACAAACCTCGCAGTGATATTCCTTCTGTTGTGGAGAAATACATGAATAAGGTAATCTTATAGCCTTTTACATATGCATTTATGATCTATTTGCCAAACCGAAATGATTCTGTCGTCTTTTTACTTTGATAGACCATTGATTATATGGCTCATATATAGATATATATAATATGTGGAGCTAGTTGATGGAGAAGGGAATGGGTCAATACACTTGTACCCGAAGTGGAATTTTGTAACGGTACTTTCGGGATTAGAATTTGATATAAATAGTTGCTGTAATTCTATTGAAAGTTTAGTGAAATTTTTTGGCCATACGAGAGTGGATGTTTCTGTGTTGTTTTTCTTCTTTGTACTTTATTTTATGTGTCTCAATTGTACAATATACTGTCCGTGAAAACACTTGAACGGCAATTGAAATACCTGACATGGAATAGCAAGGTTAAAATTTATGTTGAAAGTTGTTTGCCCTTGTCTCTCATGTATGAATTATTGCTACCTTCTATGGTATTACTAATTCCCGTCTTGATATTTCAGGAACTAGAGCTGGAAAAGTTTATCACTCACTCTGTACCTTTCTCGGAAATTAACAAGGCATTTGAATACATGCTGAAAGGAGAGAGTCTGAGGTGCATCATTCGCATGGCTGATTAGATGTTTTTCGGACTTTGTCATCTAGTGTTTTAATATGTTTTGAGAGAGAGTGTGTTTCCTAATATGCTACTGTGGAGAATAAGCTATTACCGGATGTTTGTTTATAAGAAATGAATTTTCAATATAATTCATATAATTTCTAGCACTCTACCTCTTTCCCTTCTTTTCCTTACTATGAAAAATCGAGGTGTACGTTACAGATGGTGTTGACGTCCGGAAACGGTCAACCAGAGATTCTAGAGCCTAGACGGCGAACTTGGTAATTAATGATTGATTGTACTGTGCGAAAGGGGTAGTAAATGGTTAATTAATGAAGTTCTAGGTTGGTAGTAATAAGTTCGGATAAAGGAATGTCGGGTCCTGGTAAGTGATCAGATTTAATGAGAAGATAAGAGAAAAAAGCAAGTGAAAGAGAGGAAACACCAGGATTTTTACGTGGTTCGGTGACTGTACCTACGTCCACGACCACTCTGGAGTAATTTCGGCAGAGTGACAGTTCTTTAGTATGTTCAGTTTGTCTGTACAGTAAAAATGTCTCCCCTCTTTATAGAGGAAGGGAGCTCACAATAAAAAATACAAAAGAAAGTAATGCAAGTCACTGGCAACGGCTAGTTTCAACTAATCCTGACATTGCCATGCTGCATTAATTGTAAAGGTAATCATGATTTGCTCTCTACACAGGTTTGCATTAATTATACCTGCAGAAGTCCTTACTTCATTTAATGTTTCTGGGTAATTGTGTAAACAGTTTCCGGCGGGAAATCATGGGAGTTGGTAATTCTGACAACTTTCTACACACGGTACCTTCTGAGGAAGCCTTCAGGTCAAACAGAGCATGCACCCTGGAGGAGAGATAAGGCGATCTGGTGGTCAGTGCGAGCTCACGAGCTCGCAATCAGTGCGACCTCGCGAGCTCCTCGAGCTGAAAGCATTGGCAGGAAACATGCTGAAGAACTGTTGCTGGTTCGCGACCTGGCGGCCTCACGGGCTGGGCTCGCAGTCGCTGGCTTCGTCTTTGGGCTTTCTGGGCCCTTGCTTCTATTTGAAATAAAGTAGACCTTTTGGGCCCATTTGAGCCCAACCAGAAAATGGGTACAACATCTAACCCCTCAGCTCTCTGTGCGTTTTGCGGACTAGGAGCTGAACCAAATACACGATTGGCGCCCATTTTCAAATCTTCTGGTTCCGTTCCCATCTTCGTACTGTGACTGCTGACACGCGGCGTCCATTCAGGCACTAGAGCCGAAAAACGTGTCTCGAGACCGTACGCATTAAATGCACACGTCTTGTAACTGACAGACGTGATGGCGTGCGACCGAGATTGATGCCCAACCGTTCGATCCTTGACGGTTATACCTTTATGCTGGATCGGATGGCTAGGGGCGGACGAGCTGGCATATATAATCCACAGGTCTCCTCATATTCATCTTTTTGCTTCCCTGATACGACCACAACACCCTTTCTTCCCATTTTTCCTTCGTTTCTACTTCCTCTGGTTTACTGTTCGTCGTCGGACAACCTCTTAGGACTCCGCCACTACGAGAATCAGCCACCGTGCTTAGCAAACTGTACCTAGTTCGAACAAGGTAATCCTTCTCTTGCTTTGCCTTTTTGTGTTGTGGCATGGTCTGTCTCTGGTTAGGATTGTCGTTTTGTGCCTCTGTACCACACCTGTTGGCCCCTGTGAGCTTATTTGGCCCTTAGGGAGTTGCTGTGTTGGTTGCCTGAGTACTTGTGTACGCTAGGGGCGACCTGTAAACATAGGATTAGCAACATATAAATTTAAGGTGATATAGTACCTGGCGAACCCGCGTCTCCGGGCCTTTTCCGGTCCCTTAGAGACTAAGTGCGCGACCTGACGAATAGGACATCAGCCTTAGGAGTTCTTTTTCTGTGTCTTGTTAGGATCAGTATGCTGTAGGCGTTCTGATGTCATTCCTTCTGTGCTGTAGATGTCAGGTCGTGCACGCGCTGGTCGGGGCAGGGCTGTTGCTTCCAGGAGGCAGGCAGGACGCCAGGGTAGCGAGGCTGAGGCTACGACCTCGCGAGCTGGTCCGTCTAGCGAGGAGGTCGCAGGAGAGGACGAGGTCGCCGAGGAAATAGACCCCGATCCCTTTAAACACACGCCCTCGCTAGTCACTCTTGAAAAGCTGGAGGCTTGGGCCCAGGAAATAACCATCCCCTTGGGGTGCAGGGCTAACGTTCCCGCGGACACTGATCGAGCCGCTTTCCCCCCCGCGGGCTTTATTGCGATCAGCCGAGAGCATATGGAGCTCGGCTTCAGGTTCCCTATCCTTAGTTACCTCAAAGATCTTTTAAACAACCTCAAGCTCGCGCCGTTCCAACTGACCCCAAACTTATATGCCTACTTGACCACCCTGGCTGCGGCGTTCCGTAAGTACGGGCTAGGATTTCCTACACCCCGCATCATCCGTAGCCTCTTCACCTTCAAAGCAATCTCTAGGAAGGAAGGGCTGTACTACGCCACTCCTCGCCAGCCTTCTGATTATAGGGAGTTTCTACCCCAGAGCTGCACGAAGTCCAACGTGGGAGAGTATAAGTCCAATTGGGCCTTCTTCACGTGCCCTTCGATTGCTGGACTGAATAACAGGAGTTTCGTGCTGGGACCTAGTAGGGATACCAGCACTTAGATAATTTTAGCAGCGCGTTGTTTTTTTTTTTTTTTTTTTTTTTTTAATGAGCTGACTTTTGCTATGCAGGCGTCGCAGCTCCTAGGTACAAGCTTAGGCAGGACGAGCTCGCTATTCTGAATGCTTTTGCAGCAGCCAAGGATCCAGACGAGGACTTTTTCCTTTCCGGTAGCGAGCTGGTAGATCGGGGTCTCGCACCATCTGCCGCAATCCCTCTTCTGAACATAGTCCGGGACTTGGGGATAAGAGGGCAAACGAACGAGGTCGCTTCCGCCCTTCCTGCTCCTACCCAATCAGAGTCCGAACCACATCCCCTACAACAAAGGTCACCGAGCACGAGCTTCACCACCAGCACTTCTTCGGATAATATGGGAAGAAAGCTCGCCATGTCCGTCCCTCCTCTCAGGTCGGTTCCACCTGTCGAGCCGACCGAGGTCGTCAACGTGGACGACTCTTCCTCAGACCGCTCTCAAAGAGCGCCCTCACAAGCTGCTGCAGTTGCTCCTTCTCCGACCAGATCAGCTGCGACCCCTCAAAAACGGGCTGCCCCATCTGAAGGGCAGAGTCCTCCTCCAGCCAAGAGGGCTACGGTCTCTGCTGGGGGGGGCTTACCTTCGGAGTCGGAGTCTGAGGATTTGATTAGGAAGAGGAAAGGGAAGGCCATAGCTCCTCCCCCTGCCCCAAAGCAGAAGGAAGTCATCATGGTTCCTCTGGCCGGAGGGGTTGTTATTGGTCGGGAACCGGGCACAGAAGCGCCAGGACGACCTGCGAGGTCAGCGACGGACGAGCAGGCAGGCTCCGGGGTCCACCCTGAAGTGGCGAAGGAGATGGAGTACTTCAACAGCTTTGTGGAGCTTGTGCCTGATGTGATGGGAAAGCGCAGCCCGCAGCTGCAGAAAGAAGGACTTACAGGCCGTACTCTAGCGACCTATGTAGCTCGTCACGCTGCGCTGGTAAGATTCTCATCCTTTCATACTTCGATTTTAATTTCCTTCTTCCTTTTTCAAAGGATCTCTTACCATTTCTTTTGTTGTTTCAGCTCGGTATGGCGTCTGCGAAGTTAGTAAGGGAGACAGAAATTCACATTAATGAAAAAGAGGCCTTCAGGATTTCTCAGGTGCAGTTTGACGAGGAGAAGAAATTCCTACAGGATGAAATCAATCTCCTCCAGAAAAATCAAGGTGAGCTTTCTGCCAAGCTCAAGGATGCTGATGCGGCTTTGTCACGAGAGACCGCTCGCAGGGAGGCCGAAGTTAGCAAGGCCCATAGAGAAATAAATCAGCTGAAGGGCGAGCTCAGTGATGCAAAAGTAAAGTTGCAGGTTGCCGAGGATAAGGTAAGCCAGCACAGCTGGGATTTGGGAGCGGCCAGAGGGAAGCTCGCTAGGACGGAGGAGATGCGGGTCGAAGCTGAGGCGAATCTGGCTCAGACGAGGGAGAAACTGGCTCAGACCGTGGAGGGCATTGAAGCCAGGGTAGCTCGGGAGCGGGATAAGATCGAGGAAGAGGTCGAGAGGGCGTTTCTGTATAGTATGTGGGAGCGCCATCCGGACTTGGACTATTCCTTCTTTGGGTCAGAGGGGTCTAAATGATCCGAGAGTTCGTGGAGCTCACTGCAGGTGCTCGGAGCACGCAACATGCTGATACTTCCTCTGCTCCTCCAGATGATCTGCTTGCTGACCCAGTCCCTCTGCCAGAGCAGGTTCCTGAGGTACCTCCAGCTTTAGAGGATCCTCCCATGCTTGAGCCCCCAGCAGAAGCCCCTTCTGATTTACCAGCCTCTGAGTCCGTCCCCGAGGTAGAGCCCCCAGCAAAAGCCATAGTTGATCCTGCTCCTTCAGACGAACCAGCTGGCGTCTAGGGCGTCTTTACTTTTGCTTGTTTGTTTTGATTTCTTGCAATTTTTTTACTTGTTTGAATTCAAACAACGAGCTCGAAGCTCGAATTTATAATAGTAAATTTCCTGCATGATTTCAATATTTTGTCCAAGTATATATATGCATGTTTTAATTACATGATAGGTAGTTGGCAGGTAACAATCACACTATTACAAGTGTTAAAATGTTGTTGAGTAAATCACAATCGTGAAGATTATACTAACTTTCAAACCTGCTAACTGCAATCAGCAATTATACTAATGCACTAGCTCGTAAGGGCTTGGGCTCAGCAAATAACTTGGTTGAACAAGGCGTTTTATCCAGCATATGATAAGCCTTGGAAGATTGGCAAGAACTTACAGTTAGTGAGGACCTCGAAATTTCCTTGACCCCTAAGTTTTAATGATATTGGGCGTGCTTGTCAGCAGCATTTTCCCGAACTTTGAGATTTTAACTCGTGGCTTCATTCGTAGTTCAGGGGTGAGCTCATTTGGTGAGTCTACGGGCAGCTTTATGTATGAGAGGCGTGGCCTTACCCCCTCCCGCGAGGTCGCGGGGCAATTGATTCGCGAGGTCCGCGGGCATCTTTATATATGAGAGGCGTAGCCTTACCCCCTCCCGCGAGGTCGCGGGGCAATTGATTCGCGAGGTCAGCGGGCATCTTTATATATGAGAGGCGTAGCCTTACCCCCTCCCGCGAGGTCGCAGGGCAATTGATTCGCGAGCTAAGAAATGAAATGCTTGATGTAAACCTCCGTTAATGAGGAAAGTACGGACAGATCGATCATCAGTTAATACGGCATCCTCGATTGAGGCCTTTTATCGACACCCGTTGCCAGAATGTGCTCATCTCCTTGTTCAGTGAGCGTTTTAGCTGTGAGGGATTTCTTGGATTTTTGCATAGATATCTTCAAGGAATAATTTAGGTATACACATAAGCATTTCATGAAAATAGATTGTGGCGCGATTTCTTGAGAAAGAGATTTCATTAGCCTTGCTCTTTTTAACATGTACATTTGCTGGTTCAACCAGTTTGCTTTCTGCATTAAACATGACACATACAACAGAAAACAAGCGAAAGTATGTTTACAGACAATCGTCAAAAAGGAATTATGTACAAAGTTAGAGCGGGCTGACTGTTCTTAGGTGTAGTATGGTCGCAGGTGTTCAGCGTTCCAAGCTCGGGGTAGCTCTGATCCATCCATGTTGGCCAAATGATAGGCTTCATTCTTCAGATTCTGCTTGATGAGATACGGTCTTTCCTAGTTGGGTCCGAGTACCCCATCACTTGCCTTGCGAGCTCCAGGGAGGACTAACCTGAGAACGAGGTCTCCGGCTTTGTAGCTTCGAGCTCGGACTTTCTTGTTGTAATACCTGGCAACTCTTTGCTGGTACACTGCTACCCTCAGGCGAGCTGTCTCCCTTGCTTCCTCAGCTAGGTCCAGACTGGCCGTGAGCAACTGGTCATTGTCTTCAGGTTGAAATGAAGCCCTTCGTTGGCTGGTGACCTCGAACTCTGCTGGTATCATGGCTTCCGCTCCGTAGACCATGGAGAACGGGGTCTCACCTGTGGAGTTACGGACTGTGGTTCTGTATGCCCAGAGGACTTTTTGTAGCTCGTCGGCCCAAGCCCCCTTTCTTGCTTCTAGCCTGGTCTTCAAATTCTGCTTAAGGATTTTGTTGACAGCCTCGACTTGACCATTAGCCTGAGGATGGTCCACGGCTGAAAAACTTTTCACGATTCCGAGCTCGTTACAGAAGTCTATGAATTGCTCGCTGGTGAACTGAGTACCATTGTCTGTGACGAGCTGCTGAGGGACCCCGAACGTGCAAATGATATTGTCCCATACAAATTTTTCTATCTTCGTTGTGGAGATCTCTGCTAGCTCCTTAGCTTCTGCCCATTTGGTGAAGTAGTCCACAGCGACCACAGCATGCCTGCAATTTCCTCGAGCTGTGGGCAGGGGTCCGATGAGGTCCATCCCCCAGATTGCAAAAGGCCATGGACTCACCATCTGCTGGAGGTAAGCTGGTGGGGCTCGCGGGACCTTAGCAAATCTCTGACACTTGTCACACTTCTTCACCAGATCTAAGGCGTCTTGCTTCATGGTTGGCCAGTAGAACCCCTGTCTGAGAGCTTTCTGGGCCAACGACAATGCTCCTGCGTGGTTCCCACAATGACCTGCATGAATATCGCTCAACACCACCTCACAGTCCTCATCATCTATACATCGCAGCAGTGGGGTTGAGAATCCCTTCTTGTATAATCTATCGTCATAAATGCAGTACCGGGCTGCTCTAGCTCGCATACGACGGGCTTCCAGCTTGTCTTCTGGTAGCTTCCCTTCCTGTAAATAATTCACTAGCGAACTCATCCAGGAGTTAGGCCGAACCTGTATGATCATCATTGCATTTTCGTCCTCGATGCTAGGAGCTGACAGGAATTCCATAGGAAAAGACTCAAGGAGATCTGCGTCTTGGGAGGTCGCTAAGCGGGCCAGGGCGTCGGCATTACAGTTTTGTGCCCTGGGGATCTGGTTCACTTCAAACCCCTTGAAAGCCCCCAATAACTCTTTCACCTTCTGGAAGTATTTTGACATCCTCCTTCCCTTGGTCTGGTATTCTCCCCTGACATGGCAAACAATAAGTTGAGAATCGCTGAAGACCTTTACCTGCTCAGCTCGCACCTCCTTTGCCAGGCGAAGTCCGGCGAGCAACGCCTCATACTCGGCCTCATTATTGGTAGCTCGGAATCCAAATCTAATGGCACTCAGGATTTTGTGACCTTTCGGACTGATCAGCATTACTCCAGCTCTTGAGCTTTGTTCGTTTGAGGATCCATCTACATACAGCTCCCAAGTTTGATTGTCGGTCAGTTCCTTCTGCTCCGGTACTGGCCCTGTAAATTCCACAATGAAGTCCGCAAGTGCCTGGGCCTTGAATGCTGTTCTAGGTCTGAATTCTATGTCGAACTGAGCGAGCTCGATTGCCCACTTGAGGAGCCTGCCAGAAGTATCTGCTTTCTGAAGGACTTGCCTGAGAGGGTACTGCGTGAGGACTTCAATTTGATGGGCTTGGAAGTAGGGACGTAGCTTCCTGGAGGCAGTTACCAGGCAGTACGTGAGCTTCTCCATTTGCGAGTACCTGGTCTCCGCGTCAACCAGTCTTTTACTGATATAATATACGGGCATCTGCATCTTATCCTCTTCTCTTACCAAGGCCGCGCTTAGTGCGTGCTCAGAGACTCCTAAGTACAGAAATAACTTCTCCCCATCCTTTGGCTTGGATAGGAGAGGAGCTTGGCCCATATACTCCTTCAGCTTTTGAAAAGCCTCTTCACAATGCTCATTCCATTCGAAATTCTTGGCTTTCTTTATGGCTTCAAAGAATGGCACGCACTTGTCAATAGCTTTTGAGATGAAGCGGCTAAGAGCCGCGACCTGGCCAGTAAGGCTCTGCACGTCCTTGATTTTGGAGGGGGACCTCATTTCCACGAGCGCCCTGATCTTTTCTGGATTGGCCTCTATTCCTCTGCTGTTTACCATAAATCCAAGGAACTTACCAGATGCTACCCCAAAGGCACACTTCAGTGGGTTTAATTTCATCCGGTAATTTCTGAGGACTTTGAATGTCTCATCCAGGTCGCGAACATGATCTGCTGCTTTCTGGGACTTGACCAGCATGTCATCTACGTATACTTCCATGGTTTTACCAATCTGGTCCTGGAACATGGCATTAACCAGTCGCTGGTAGGTGGCTCCTGCGTTCTTGAGCCCGAATGGCATCACCTTGTAACAATACAACCCCCTATCCGTAACAAAAGAGGTGTGTTCTTCATCCTGCGGGCTCATCGGGATCTGGTTGTACCCCGAGTACGCATCCATGAAACTCAGTAGCTAGTGCCCGGCTGTCGCGTCTACCAGCTGGTCAATCCTCGGCAGTGGGAAGCTGTCTTTCGATCAAGCTTTGTTCAGGTCGGTGAAGTCAATACAGGTTCTCCACTTCCCGTTCTTCTTCTTCACGAGAACCGGATTGGCGACCCAAACAGGATAATGAGCTTCCCTAATGAACCCGTTAGCTAGCAACTTCTCAACCTCCTCCTTCAGAGCTGCATAGCGTTCTGGTGTCATCAGCCTCCTCTTCTGACGGACTGGCCTGTGCTGGGGATCTATATTCAGTCGGTGACACATAATATCAGGATCTACCCCCACCATATCTTCATGGTTCCGGGCAAAGACATCAAGGTTTCTTTTCAGGAATTCTACGAGCTCGGTCTTCACTTCTGGTAGTAGATCTCTTCCTATCTTCACATATCTTTCTGAGTCCGTCTCACTGACTCGCATATCCTCTAATTCCTCGACGGGTCCTGTGGCCCTGTCTGCATCCACCTCGCGAGGGTCGAGGTCGTCACTCACCCCAGTTTCAGAGGCAACTCGCGGTTGGCCACCCGAGACCACATTTACTTTCTTTCCCCGAACTCCCATCTTCACTGCGTCTTCATAACATCTCCTGGCCAACTGCTGTTCGCCCTTGACACAGCCTACTCCATTGGGGGTCGGGAACTTGACTGTCAACGTTCTGGTCGAGATGACCATGTCTAGCTCATTCATCGAAGGTCGCCCCAATACCACGTTGTATGCTGAAGGGCTACTGATAATAAGGAAGTCTGCAAGAACTGTAGCTTGTCGTCCTGGCTCCCCCAGGGTGAAAGGTAACTTGATTTGACCTATCGGTATCACTGCATCCCCCGTGAATCCGTAGAGGGGTTCTGGCGAGGGTATTAACTGCTCCGTTCCTAAACCCATCTGGTCGTAGCAGTCCTTATACATGACGTTGATCGAACTGCCAGTATCGATCATTATCCTTCGCACTTCGACATTGCTGATCTGAGCCCTGATTACAATAGCATCGTTGTGGGGCCAGCGTACTCCCCTCTCGTCCTCCTCCGTGAACACAATGCTGTCTGAGGACGCCTTTGCCCTTTTGGTGGGTCCTTCGACTCCTCCATATTCTGCCAGCAAGGTGTGGTTGGCTTCCCGGATGTACCTCTGGTGCGACCTGTTAGATGTACCTGCCACATAAGGCCCACCATAAATGGTAAAGATTGTTCCCACAGCGGGCTGGCGTTCGGGTTCCTGAACTCGTTGAGGCAGTGGCTGCTTGGGCTGCTGGTCTTGCCCCTGAGGTCGTTGGTGCTGAGGTCGCCTACCAGCGGGCTGTACTACATACTCTCCTAGGCGGCCTCGTCTTATGAGCTCCTCTATAGCGTCCTTTAACTGCCAACAGTCCGAGGTATTGTGCCCGTTCTCGTTATGGTAGGCACAGTATTTCTTCGGGTCCCGATGTCGGTTAGGGGGTCCAGTCGGAGGTGGCTTCCCGAAGTTCTCCCTGTTTCTTTCCGCGGCAAAGATCCTGTCCTGTCTGTCCGATAACAGACTATAGCTGTCATACCGGTTCTGGCGTCGGGGCCTCTCCATCCTCGGTCCTGGCCTAGCTCGCTTTGCCACAACGTTGGCCGACTGGTTCCTCGGCTCCCCTGGCCTATCACTGCCAGGATTCTTCCTTTTTCACGATGGGAACCACTTGCTTCACCCCGCTGACCACCGGGCGTCTTAGCCCCGAAAGCCTCTTCCCATCTGATTTCTTTGGCAGCCCTCTCGTAGAACTCCCCTAGATCCTTCATAGGGGATTTGTATATGCTTTCGTACAGCTTCCCATCTTTCCTGAGCCCTGCAGAGATAGCTGTTAAAATACTCTCGTCAGAGGGCGTTTCCACATTACTCACCTCATCTCTGAATCGAGTGATATAATCCTTCAGGGATTCATTCTGTCTCTGGAAGATGGTTGCGAGGTGGCAGGCTGGCGCGAGCTGCTTCCTTAATGCCTTATACTGGTCCAGGAACTTCTTCTGACATTCTCTCCAGCTTCCAATGCTGCGGGCTGGAAGTCGGTTGAACCAAGCTCGCGGTGCGTCCCCTAGAGTAGCTGGGAATACTCGGCATTTGACCAGCGGGTCATCTGTCTGAAGATCCATCTGCACATTGAAAGCATCCAAATGGTCATAGGGGTCCGTCCTGCCGCCATATTGAAGGATATTGGGGAGTTTGAACTTTGCTGGTAGGGGCACTGTCTCGATCTCCCGAGTGAATGGTGCTCGGCGGTTGTCCCGCTCTTCCCCAGTCTGGCCTCCAGGTCGGGCTTCCAATTGCTGGACCCTTTGCAACAATTCTTTTACTACTGGGTCCTGGGTCAATGATCGTCGACTGGGGTTCCATCTGCTGGTACTCTCCTGCTCCCCAAAGTAACGGTTCTGTGACCTGCCTTCTTCACCGAGTGCTTCTGCGTGTCTGGCAGCCCTCCTCGGCTCGGGTTCATAACCTGCACGGTGTCCACGTACTCGCTCTGGCCCACGGCTACCCTCTTCGCGCCTGGCGCCCTCGATACTTGCCCTCGCCCTTATCTCGTTCTGGCGAGGTGGGATCTCTCGCTCTTGGTTCCGCTCTCTGATTCTCCTTGGATGCAAGTTCGAAGAGCGGGCCGATCCTTCGGTGAGCGACCTTTCTCTGGCAGCTACTCCTTCTGAAGTTGGTATTTCCTCTGAAGGTCGGCGGCGAGCTCTGCCTGGAGGTGCTGCGTCTACCTGTCTCGGCACTACGTGGGCTTGGACTTCCACCAACGCCCTCACTGTTGTTGTCAACTCCCTCACTGCATCCTCTAGAGCTCGCTGGCGTTGCTGCCATTCCTGAGCGACCTCGTTTCTTGAAGGTGAGGCGCTCTGTTCTTCTTGGATTTCACGTCGCTCCTCTGCTACTCCAACACTCCTCGTTGCCTTGATCCTAGCCATAGCAGACAAGTACAAATGAAAATGACGTAATAACTAACTGGAGATTACCAGGTCGCTGTTGGGCCCTCCTTCTAGCGCCAAAAGATGTTGACGTCTGGAAACGGTCAACCAGAGATTTTAGAGCCCAGACGGCGAACTTGGTAATTAATGATTGATTGTACTGTGCGAAAGGGGTAGTAAATGGTTAATTAATGAAGTTCTAGGTTGGTAGTAATAAGTTCGGATAAAGGAATGTCGGGTCCTGGTAATTGATCAGATTTAATGAGAAGATAAGAGAAAAAAGCAAGTGAAAGAGAGAAGAAATACCAGGATTTTTACGTGGTTCGGTGACTGCACCTACGTCCACGGCCACTCTGGAGTAATTCCGGCAGAGTGACAGTTCTTTAGTATGTTCAGCTTGTCTGTACAGTAAAAATGTCTCCCCTCTTTATAGAGGAAGGGAGCTCACAATAAAAAATACAAAAGAAAGTAGTGCAAGTCACTGGCAACGACTAGTTTCAACTAATCCTGACATTGCCATGCTGCATTAATTGTAAAGGTAATCATGATTTGCTCTCTACACAGGTTTGCATTAATTATACCTGCAGAAGTCCTTACTTCATTTAATGTTTCTGGGTAATTGTGTAAACAATTTCCGACGGGAAATCATGGGAGTTGGTAATTCTGACAACTTTCTGCACACGGTACCTTCTGAGGAAGCCTTCAGGTCAAACAGAGCATGCACCCTGGAGGAGAGATAAGGCGATCTGGTGGTCAGTGCGAGCTCGCGAGCTCGCAATCAGTGCGACCTCGCGAGCTCCTCGAGCTGAAAGCATTGGCAGGAAACATGCTGAAGAACTGTTGCTGGTTCGCGACCTGGCGGCCTCACGGGCTGGGCTCGCAGTCGCTGGCTTCGTCTTTGGGCTTTCTGGGCCCTTGCTTCTATTTGAAATAAAGTAGACCTCTTGGGCTCATTTGAGCCCAACCAGAAAATGGGTACAACAGATGGTAATTCACAATTAAACAAAATATCATGTTTCACAACATGGTGAACATGACCTAATCCCATTTGAAAAAAATTGGTTGATCGATTTAGTTCTATTGACAAGCGATGAGGAACTTGGGATTTGAATAATAGACTCGTTATTCAAATGGTCTTGTTTAAGGTGTGCTATTGTTTGACATTACTTCAAGTCTCGAGTCCGTGAGCTATTAATAAAGTAACATAAGAAAAGACTGTGGACTGCCTCAGTTTTTTAGTAGACTGGAAGTGAACCTAATAAAACTTGGATGTATCATCTACATTTGAATGTTTTTCATTTACAACTTAAATGAGTGTTTGTTTATTTGTCTGAAAAATTAAATAGTACTAAAAGTTACTAAAAATTGAATATTGACTGAAACTTAAAATCTGAATAGTACTGAAAGTTATTGAAAGTTAAATAGTAACTGAAACTTGAAACGTGAATACTATGTTTTTCCCTCCCTTTTTACACTTCTAAATTTATTGTAAATATATATTTTTTAAAATTAAAATTATTGAAAAAATAGTAATTTGATATTTGTATCATTTTTACTATTAAATATTATGAAATCTTAATTAACATAATGCAAATAATTAAAAACAAATAATTTAACAAATTTTAAAAACATCTTATTCATAATCAAAATATGATTAAAAATACGTTAGGATTAGTGATATTACTATAATTAAATAAAAATAAAATGGTCTTTGAATTAAATTATAAAGTAATTGAAAAAATAAATATTTAAATTATAAATTAAAATACAATAGTTCAATTCTAAGAAAATTTAAGATGAGATGTGTTTAGTTTTTTTTGTTTTCCATTTTTTTAAGATTCTTTTTTATAATAGTTGGGAAAAAAATTTGTATAATATAAAATTAGTGTAAATTAGGAAATATATTATTTGGGGGAGGGTAGACTTCGAATAGAATATTTTAAATATCATTAAATTATTTGTAATTAAGTTATAAACCAAACATTTATCTAGTTGTTTTTAGGTAATTTTACATGATTTGACCACTAAAACAAAAACAATTCAATAGATAAAAATCAGTAACATAAGTCATAAATACAAAAAATAAATGATCATTTAGTTTCCAATTTTGATAACTTAAAATAGTAACTCTCATTGAATCTCAAACTATGAAATTTACAAATGATGAAGGTAGTCGTCATTATTATACTAGATTATGATTGTAACATGTTTAAAGGCAAAAGGTAATATGTGAGAAATGAGAATAGAAGGGAAGCTAAATGCACTCATTGGTGTTAAAAAGAAATATATCTATATATATATATAGATATACAAAAGGGTGCAAATTCAAATAACATAGAAAATAAGAGAAACAAAAACAAGTTTTGCTGAATAGGGGTCAACACATGAGACAAAAGACAAAAAAATGAACCAAACTGGAGAGATGTGGGATCGATCCATGACCATAATTCATAACCATTAAGTAAAAGCAAACAAATGCAAAACAATTGACATAAGAACAAGTAAGGAAAAGATAATAAGAAAAAAAGTCAAAGTGATAAGGAATGAGACAAGTGGCAAGTGCATAAATGGATAAGCAAAAGAGAGATGGAAAATGATGTGTGTGTGTGGGCTGGTCACATGATAGCTAATATATATATTGATTTTTAATGAAAAGCACATTACACACATAACCGACTTACATAACAAAGCAAAGGAAAAGAAAGAAAAGAAAAGAAGAGGAAGTATACCGTGAGTAAGGTAAGGAAAGAAGAAAAAAAAAAGAAAAATATTTGGGAACATATTTTTTGTGTGCAATTATTTTAGTTTTGGATTCAGTTTTCTGATTTGATTTTTATGAATATTAAATAGATTTTTGTATTGTTTTTAGGTAAAAAATGACTCAAAGCTGACATGGGTGTTGGTGGTTCAAAATAGATCATGAAATCTAATTAGTGAGTGGATAGTTTTATTTTAATTAAATTGATTGAATTATGTTTATTTGCATTTCAGTTTTGATTATTTATTGAAAATAAATTATTTGTTTAGTTAATTAGTTTTATAGACTATAAATTATATTATATGATTTTAGCATGAATTTATTATAAGAAACGCTTCGAATATTTTGGTAATATTGTATTATGTTATGAGAAAGAATGTTTGATTATGTTTTTAGAAAAGTATTAGTCAATATTATATATAATATATTGCCTACCGAAAAGATTTAAGATTTGAAAAATAATGATAATAATAATAAAAAAATTATTTTTAGAACACTAAGATTGTACCCACCCCTCTAACGATCAAGTAGGCTTTACGTATGTAATTCTTAAAAAGTCGTCCAACATGTGTATGATAGATGTTTGAGAGTCATTGAGTCATCTAACATGTGTATGAATGATGTTATCCCTCGCTCTGCATGTATATTGAGTATCTTTATCACATATGACAAATTTTCCCTAGGTACTAGATTGATGTAGATTGAGATTTTATGAAGGTATAGAAATGATCTATATAAATGTTTTCGGTTTACTATGATTCGAAATGACACATGTTTTTTCAACATTACTTTTAGATATGTTTGAATATGGATCATTAAGACTTTATTTTCTTACCAGTTTTAAGTAATAAAAATGATTTATTTAGTTTTGAAAGTTATATCCACTCACTGAGTGTTAGCGTCCACCTTTTTATATTTTAAAACAATTTTCCATATAATTGTAAGGGCTTGTCGACGTTGAATTTCGGTCGACGAGTAATCAATGCCCAATACCTGCAATCAATGTGAGAAAACACAGAAAACCAAGAAATTAACATAGCAAAGAATCCAGTAAGATGAAGACACCCAAAACGTTTTACGTGGTTCAGCAATAATAAGCCTACGTCCACGACTGTCTCTCTTAATCTCTGCAGAGTGACCGTATATTATTTAATGTTCTCTGGTGATTACAATGATTTTAACCTCTATTTATAGGGGAAGAAGCGTTACAATTCTGATTGCAGTAAAATAGGAAAAGAATCCCGAATTAATTATATTTCCCAAATAATTAGGAAAAATAAAGAAGAGAATCATGAATTAATTACACTTCCTAATTTGTTTGAATAGAATCAGGAAATTGCTCTTTAAATTCCGAGATAATGTTGACTTGAATTCAAATTTGAATAAACTTCCATATCTGATGAAGGAATCACGAATTGATTGGGTAACTGCCATATTTAGTGAGAGAGAATCATGATCAGGTTAGGCAACTGCCTATTTCTAGAAGATATTGCATTTATTACGCTCTCGAGCGAGCTGCTGTCTATGGCGGTCTCGAGCTCGAGCTCGCTTAGAGATGAGCTGTGCACGAGACGAGCTGTAGCCTGGCGGTGTTTACAGGTCCGCTGATGCCAGCTGAAGAAATTACCTGAGCGAGCTGTAGAGCTCGTTGAGCTTAGAATTGATACTGGGTCTCGTCGATGGGCCTTGACTGGGTTGACTTTATCGAGCCTTCTTATCGGGCCTAAATTGGGCTTTTACCAGCCCATTTAATGAGTCCGAAAAATACATACAACAGGTCTTGACAGAAATATTCAACCAGGAAGAGGTGGGCCATTTGATCAAATGATACAAATAAATTATATTTTGACATTATATATGTATTTTGTATATTTCCTAGCATCTAGTCATGCGTGGGTTTACTTATACTTTGATGTGTGAAATATTTGATTTTTTGTCAATTTCGCTCATGTGTTTGTTTTCAAGTCTACAAATTATATAAACATACGTTATAGTTACATTTTCATATGAAAACTATTTATTTTATATATTTACATGACGCTACTTGTGCGGAAATAAGATTTGGAAAAGGAACCGGAGGTTTTAAGTAATTGAGATTTTGAAATGTTTTAGAAGTGTATATTTCGTTTATTGTAGGGTGGAATCATTGGATAAATAACTATTATATTGTCTAAATTTTTATTAAACCACCCTATGTATTGTTAAAATTATTAAATAATTTCTATCAGAAAGTTTAGCACCATATATAGTTTTCCAGTTTTTCACAGGGTTTTCTCGGATTCAAGATAGGTAATTTGGGAGGGTTCTGTCACAGAGGAATCTGGTTATACGTGGTAAAGACACTCAATACATATGCAAAGCAAGGGATAACATCTAGCTATACACTTGCTGGACAATTCTTTAGGACTTACACACGTGAATCCTACTGACCGTTAGATGAAATGATGCAGTCTTGACATTCTAAAAGTCTCATTTCAGTTGTTTCCAAATCTCAAATAATTTTCATATACAAATTGTATAATTATATTTCTGAATACAAATATAATTCTTAATAAATATTGTTCTCAAACATAAATAAATAATACTTAAATTATTCTAAAACTTCTCATATAATAAACTAAAGTAGGAAAACAATAAATTTTTATTGGAATTTCTAATATGTAAACATATATACGTATACAATTAAATTCTAATTTCAAACATATAACAAAATTAATAATTCAAGAAATTAATTAACTAACAAATAATTCATTTCTAATGATCCATAAATAATAAAATCTGAAATATAATTATAAATAATCAATTCAAAATAAATAAAACGATCTACTTACAAAACTCTTTTGCTCCAATCTAGATCTAATATGGATTCTTATCTAATTTCTTATCATCCTAGATCCATCCTAAAATCATATAAATTTAATTTAGAACTTATTGAAAAATAAACTAATTTTTTAGAGTTTAATTCTTATTGAAATAAAATCATTTATCTGGATAAACCCCACACCCAAATATTTTTTATTTGACCATCCAAAATATTATCTTTTTCCTTCTTTCCTTGCTTCAGCTCACCATGATTTATTTATTCTTTCTTTTTTCTTCTATTGTTCGGCTCTCAAACCTTATGTTTAAAAGTTTTGAATTGCTAATCGAATATATATATACACATACACATACAAAGCAGCCACATCAATTTGTTATCAATTTTTAGCATGACACCTGTCGAATTTTTAGATAAAATTTTGGCCACTAATCCCTTTGTTAACCAGCCACCAAAATGGGTCTCTTGTGGACGTTGACTTTGCTTTGAAATTGTTAGCTTTTTTTTTTTTTTTTTTTTTTTTTTTTTTTTTTTTTTTTCAGTTGCCTCTTTTTTCTTTTAAAATTTCCCACTTACCACTTCCTTTGTTCAGCCACCCGACTTATCCATTTAAATGTCAAAGTTGCTTTTGCTTTATTAATATCAATCGGGCTTGCTTCTCGCCTCCTGTGCTACGCCGCTTAAACATCACCACACACCTCCCCCCCCCCCCCCCCCCCCCCCCCCCCCCCCCCCCAACCACTTAAATTATTATTATTATTATTATTTTTTAACATTTGAAACCACTTAAATTAATTTTGAACCGCTTAAAATTTGGGTAACAATTAAATTCCAACAATTGGGCTTCAATAAATACAACTATTAAACAATTGGGCTTCCATTTAAATTGAGTTAATTTATTAATTTTTATTCAAGACTGAATTTATTTTCTAGATCCACTTGGATTCGAGTCTTACACCTTGTCTGATTTAAATTTTTACTGGAGGTTGGATATTGATTATTATGTCTAGAATATTTATGTAAAATTTTAGGTTGATTGGAGATATAAAGAATTAAATAAAAATATAAGAATAAGGATAGATTTGAATGAGATTATTTGACATTCAAGGCAGAATTTTAGATTTAGAGTGAGGGACTATATGATCTTTATAAGTGCTCATTTGGTGTAGTATTTGTGACAATTTTCCACTTACAATTATATTGATTTTTGAACATAAAATTAAGCTTATTTGGATTGTTCCAAGTAAGTAAATTGTTTATGGCCTGCATTATGTTTGCTTTTTTGTAATAAATATAGTCTTTATAGTTAAATGTTTTGTATTTTATTTGTTGTCATTTTATCTTAAGCAACACATATTTTATACATTAATTGTTGTTTTCTAAAAATGTTTTTGATAAATATATTTTGAACAATTGCAAAAAGTTAAGCTTTCAGTAAATACTAGAATTTATGAAAACATATGCAATAGTTTGTTTAAGCAAATATGAAATTAATATTACATATTTTGAATCTATTTTATTTTCAAGATTCGTTAAACATGAAAGTATATTGTGATTGTGATTTTGGAAATTGTTTATGTATATGAAATATTATAAAATGTTTTGGCTCATTATCCATAATTTAGGTATTGTTATTATTGTCCCAACTAGGTTATTGTGTGCATACCTACCATTACCATTACTGCTGAATCATACGGGTATATGTGGCATACCATTGCCGTTACCGTAGGCATTATATGACATGAGCTGCTAATTTTTGTTTAATAAATGGTAATGTTAAATGTTTACTGTTATAATATGTATATATTTTATATGGTTTATTTACTGAAAATATTGCAAGTGTTTTACAGTGTTTTAATGTCATGTTGAATTTACTTATTAAATTGATGGCTCACTCGTTGTCATAATATTTTTGTAGAGTAGCTATGGTCATGTCAAAATGTTGATTTTCATATCACTTAGGCATTGGTTTCAGAAGGAAACAAGTGGCTAGAGCTTGTTTCTTTTTATTTCAATTTTAGTTTTATTTATTTGTAAGAATTGATTTTCAATTGATTTTTATTATTACTAGAACATTTTATTAGTTGGAGCTTGACTTTAAGATTTTAATTGAATAAAGTATATTCATGAATTTAGGTTTTACAAAATGTAATTTATTTAATCAAAAGCTTAAAAACAAACTCCAACTAGTAAAATGTTCTAACAATAACAAAAACCAACTAAAAATCAATCCTGACAAAGCGATAAAACCAGAAAGTTCTCAAATTGAAACAATAAGAAACAAGCACTAGGTGCTATTTTCTTTCTAAAACCAATCCTTAAGTGATATGAAAATTAACATCCTGATATGACTATAGCTACTCTACAAAAATATTATGACGCAGGATGAACCGTCAACTCAATAAATAAATTCAACATGATATTTGAAAACTATAACACTTACAACATTTTCAATAAATGAATCATAAATGATAAATACATATTATAACAGTAAACATTTAACATTAACATTTATTAAAAAAAAAGTAGTTCATATTATGTAATACCTACAGTAATGGTAACGATATGCCATATATACTCGTGTGACTTGACGATCATAGTAACTGTAGGTGTGCACACAATGATTCAGTTGGAACAATAATAATGGTAGCGAAACTACAGACAATGAGCCATAACATTTTTTAATATTTCATATAAATAAACAATTTTCAAAATCACAATCACAATATACTTTCATGTTTAACTAATCTTGAGAATAAAATAAACTAAAAATATGTAATAATAATACAGGCCATGAATAATTTACTTATTTGAAGCAATCCGAATCAACTTATTTCTATGTCTAAAAATCAATCGAGCCCTATACCATCATAAGTGTAAGATTGTCTCAAATACCATGCCAAATGAGCATTTACAAAGATCAAAACAGTCTCTCACTCTATATCTAAAAATTTGCCTTGAGTGTCTAACATTTCCAATAAGACCTATCCTTATTCTTATATTTTTGTGTAATTCTCTAGATCTCCAATCAACATAAAATTTTACATGGCTATTCTAGACACATTAATCAACCTTCAGTAAAAATTTTAAATAAGATAGGGACTACTAGCATAGGTAAAAATTTATTCGTTTGAGCTTTTTAAAATTTGTCTAGAAAAATAACTCTGATCATAGTGCACTCAAGGAATTTTAATAAATTATAGTCACCTAAAAATCAAGAAATTTTATACAATAATAGAAGATATATTAATCAATCTAAATATTAAATTTTGTAATTTGCTGAGTAGTATAACTAACCTAAAAATTTGTTAAATTTGACTACCTCTTCAAAATAAACATTCCAGCAGCCCTTAATTCTTCTAAAGTAATTCAAACAATTTTAATCTAACCTTGAAATAACTCAAAACCTAAACAATATGATACCATAAGCCTATCATACTATAAACTTCTAATATTAATGAAAAGAAAATTAATGAAAGAAAGTGAAGAAACCTACTTGATTCTCAAACATCTTTAAAACGAACCTTGATCTCCAATGTTGCTATAGTTAAGGGTTCAAATCTATTAATGATGAAGATAATTTTGAATAATGTATGTATGTTTTCTAGGGAGAGAGTTGGTTATTGTGAAAAGAGAAAAATTATGTGTATATATATAATTTCAAACCCTAATTATAGTTGATTAGGAAATATATATCTATATATCTATATATATATACAAAAATTCTATGGTCAATGCATCTTAATTTTAAAAAAGTTAGGATGTATTAATCAAATTCATCCATTGTATTTGAATTAACTATGAGAAAGAATTTATTTTGTGAAAGAGAATACAATGAATGAATTTGATTGGTTCGTTAAAAAGTTATGAGGTACTTCACTAATTGTTAATTAATTTATTAAATTTTTAATTTGTTAAATATTTATTTTCTTAATTTATTGGTAATCTCAAATTAAATGTGGCATCCAAACACACATTGGTTCTCATACTAGATATTTGATCTTTGTTGAACAAACTTTATTAGACATAGTTAAAAATCTATTTACTTATTTTGGAGCAAATAGATGCATCTTCATTTATTTTGTCACGTGTCAACCTGAAGTCTTAAATATTATAATTAGACCATTTTCTATTAGTTTAAACTTTTGGGTTTGATAGTAATTAACATGGTATCAGAGTTTGGAGGTTTCTGATTCAAACAATCTCTCTCTCCTTTATCTCGAAATCTTATTATACATGTTATATGGTAAGAAACGTTTAATATGTGTCAACCATCTATCATTTGTTCACACTACATGTGAGGAGACATATTACGTGTTAATCTCAAGTCTTAAATACTATCGTTAGACTACTTCCTGTCAATTTAAACTTTTGGGTTTGATAGTAACTAACATACCTTAACCCAATGTACTCATTTTTCATCTCTTTTTTGGGTGCAAATCTCATACCACTTCAGATTCAAACCTCAAGACGCTATTTACTC
The DNA here is from genome assembly GCA_019925255.1 of Litchi chinensis. NCBI lineage: Eukaryota > Viridiplantae > Streptophyta > Magnoliopsida > Sapindales > Sapindaceae > Litchi > Litchi chinensis. The sequence continues at coordinate 19,819,785 of CM034468.1, forward strand.
TATGAGATAAAAATGTCAAAACCCAATAGGAACAAATATGCGAATGATTGGAATGAGGTCCCAACAACATTCATTTAATTTACTTTATTGAAAATCATTTATTTAATTTTCTTTCATTATTTTAAATGTTGAATTCATTATTTATTTCAACTAAAATTATATTTTAGATTTGAAGCATAATTGATTAAGCATCTTCTTTCAATAATAATAATAATAATTGATTAAGCATCTCCTTACAATCAATGAATGGTGCGTTTGATGTTGGTAACTCTTGTAGTATGAACATTAATTTGAATCAAGAGGCTGCAGGTGATACACCAACTCTACATCCACATATAGATAACATTGAGCCCCCTACAATTGTATTGTTATCATTCATATTGGATTCAAAGGATCCCATGTAATCAGTTCACTTAACTTCAGCCACTGTTGATAAGGAAGTTTTCAAATCTATTGATGATGCACAAGGTTTCTATTACAAGTACTCTATTTTAGTTGGTTTTGTTGTTTGAAAAAGTAACTTTAGATGGGTGTGTTCAAGGGAAGGCCATATAACAAAGAAATGGTTTGAAAATACTATATGGCGCAAGAATCACAGAGCTATATATATAACTCGAGCATGTTATCAAACAACTTTTCAAGTAAATTTCCATAGAGCAATTGGTTTGTGGATTGAAAGGGAAGTCATTGTTGACCATAATGTTTTGCCAAACCGAATTCAATTCATATGATCAAATAGGAATGTAAATGATGTGGACATTACCCAAAAGAAGTCAATGCGCAATGTTGGAGTGAAAACAGGTCAAGTTGTGGACTCCATGGTGGAGCTGACTAAGAGTTATGAAAACTTGGGTGACAAAAGAAAGGATGTACAAAATTAACTAGATGCATTTTGTCAACATTAGTCGTTAGAATTAGAATCTGATACAATTTTAGCTTATTTGACAATAAAATCTAAAATTGCCCCTATATTGATGACAATAACATACTTGTAATTTATTTTGGGCTAACTTTATTTAACTGACTGATTACAATTGCTTTAGGCATGTTTTTGCATTTGATTCCACTCATAAGATAAGACCAATGTTTATGGAAGACTGCTTGTTGTATTCATTGGCGCACACACAACCATAAAACTTGGCCGTAAGGGCTTTTAGGTCGGGCGAAGCCCAACCCTCAAGTTTAAGGGTCAAGCTTGAGGCCTAACTGTAACCTAAATTGAAAGTAGTCACACTTGCCCAAGGTGTAAGCCTATTTGATAGGGAGCTACTGCAGGTCTTTATGGGCCAAATCATAAAAAGTTTCAAAATTATATAAATAACAATAACGATTATAATATGTCAACAAATTCTTGGATAAATTACTTGAATATGTTGGATACAAGAATAGATAATAATATAAAGAGAAAAAAATTAAAATTCTGGAGACTCTCTGTATTACAAACAATTTGCAACAAAATAGAAAATTATTGAAACTCGTGTGGAACACAGTATCTTTAAGACAAATTTGTTGTCCATCCGTTGAATGTTTTGTGTTTATCTCCTAAGTTACAACAATATCAAAATCCAATTGACCAAATTGAGCCCAAAACCCTATCACGTCGGAAACTATAGTTAGGAATGATATTTGAGAGAAAATAAACCTTGAGCTAAAGATAAACACCTTGACATTAACATCAATTGTTAGATATTCTGTACTAATAGTACCTTTATCAACTTGCCCTTCATATTTGGGCTTTGGGCTTTTTGATACAGACATGAGACAATAATCTATATTGCTAAGTCTAGAACAAGTTATGGTTTATTTTGAATATATATATATATATATATATATATTGCTTACAATATTGTAGTTATAAATTTAAAAACATTATTTTTTGTTTGAGCAAAATGCACAAAATCCTCATGAGGTAAACCTTTAATGATGTGGAGTCAATGTTTAACTTTTGTAATAGGTTAGCCCCAGCTTAACGGTCAAACTGGATGAATTATGACTGTTGATCGTGTAATTCGATAAAAAGACGAAAATGCTCTTGTTAGTTTAAATTAATGTAAATTGCCAACTTTACCCATGAATAAAGACAAAAAATTATAAAAAAGAGGGGAAGTATGTGGATGATTTAGCCATCATGTGTACTAGGTTAGTTGAATTTTTTTTTTTTTGACCTTTTTGCCATTTTCTATTGAAGAAATGATTGGAAAAAATATATATATCCAAACAATTAAGCAGAAAAAGTTTTTGGCCTGTTGAATATGACCAATGGCCATATGACTATTGGATGGCCAATGGTCATATTGTGTTTGTGTGTCTAATATAAAGCCTTATGAAGGCTTGAAATTGTGGAAATTTTTTTTCCTCTTCTTTAGTGAATCAATTTGCTTCAATTATTCGTTTGCTCATCAAATTGCTTTGCTTTTTTTTTTTTTTTCCTTCTTTTTAATAATCAATTTGCTGTAGATATTATTTCTCTTCATATTGGTTCCTTCATCAACATAAATTTGTTTCATACATCAAAATCAATTTGTTTGTCAATCATTCCATAAGGTGATGGATGTGTCTTGTGATAGTAGTAGTAGAGTGAATTGAGGTATTATCAAGTTCAAGAATAAAAGATGTTTTTGTAGATGGAAGGCTTTGGTTAGAATTTTAAAATTGCAAAAAAATCCTAACAAATTGTATTTTAGTTATGAGCATCGAAAATGCAACTATTATTCATTTTGGACACTCAACAACGAAGAATATCAAATGAAGCTATAAGGGGAGGATTAATCACAAAATGAGATGCAAAATATGCCTCAAAACCATGATCATAAGCACTTTCAAGAGGAGTTATGATGCATGAGTAGCCATATGGAAAGGAAATTGAAGAAAATGGAAGCACAGCTACGCAATCATGGACGTATTAACATCACTACTCTAATTTTTAGTTTTATAACTAGAATTGCAGTTATAATGGAGAGATATTAGCAATGTTGTAACTATGATTGTAATATTGAAATATAAATCATATTCATAACTTGTGCATTAGCAATAAGAGTACATCTAAGTCTGTGTCTATAATTACTTATAATGCAAACAACCTTTGCATTAGTACATGATCCAAAAACATGCAAACAACTTAACTATACAAGTTTTCTTCTGCTGCACATGATTAAAAAACATGTAAACAAAAACATATATATTGCTATGCATGATAAAAACATGCAAACAACTACACAAGTTGCCAAAAATAATTAAAAGCATAACTTGTGCAGCAACCCAAAGCATAACAGTGCATAAGTTGCCAAAAACCAACCAAAAACCAAGCAAAAACAAGTCGTGCAGTATGCAAGAACAATCAAAAGCATAACTTATGTAGCAAGCAAAGGCATAACGGTTAAGTGTGAATAGTTAGCTTAACTGAAAAATACATACTCATTAAATTTTGCACCATAAAACAGATCTGATGTGCACAACAAAAACAAAGTTGATGATTTACTTTTTTAAAGCACCTTAGATTGAGTCTGATGGAGTTGAGAAGGTTGTGATGCTTGAGAAGAAGGAGGTGTAGTTAGGGTTAGGGTGACTTGTAAAGGATTTTGTGAACGAAAGCACATGTGATAGCTAAAATAAAAAAGGACTATAAGTTTGTAGGAGGATTACATTACTAATAGATAAGAGGATAGTGAAAAATAACTCACCTTTCTCGATTCATGTGAACTGGATTGTTGTGATGGTGGTGCAGTAGATGATATGGGTTACTAGATGAATGAAAAAGATGAGCAATAATCAATGAAACCACAATTTTAAGGAAAAAAATTGAAAAAGCAATCAAATAAAAATTGATAAAAACCTAAAATCGGCTTCTTGACTTAGTTGTTGTGGTAGTTGAAGTAGAGGGTGCAACAATTGAGGTATATGCTTGATTTTGTTTCCTTTTGGTAGTTGAAGGACCTGGTGGTTGAGATGGAAGCCTGCAATTACACAGTAAAAAAAAAAAAAAAAAAATAGTGTGCATTATGTAACAATCAAAGCCCAAATGTAAATAAAATTAAAGGACAACATACTTGATTTTGTTTCCTTTTGCTAGTTAAAGGATCTGGTGGTTCAATTGAGGTGGAAGCTTGCAATTATAAGGTAAAAAAATAAGTTTGTAAAACCATTAGAACCCTTACAACTACAATGCATCAGTGTGTAAATACCTGGTCATGTTTCTTCTTGTAGTTGAAGGACTATTTGCTTTACAGGTCTTAGCATTATACCCAACCTGTTGACAAACATTACACCTCACACCCACCAATCTTTTCACTGGTGCACCTTCAGTGGTAGCTTTTTTTCTTGACTTTTTTTGTTTGCCTTCCTTTCTTGTCTTGAGTGGCGGCAATAGTCTTGTAAACTTAACCTAAGGCCATGATCCCTTGTCTGGAATTGCATGAGTGAAATGATTATAGGTTTTCATGTAAGCTAGTTTCTTATTGTAATCATCAAGATATGATTCAACCTCACCTCTAATCTTTGTAATACATGTCATAGCATTTTTACAAGGAACCCTAGTGTTGACGTCCCGAAACGGTCAACTCAGAGATTCAGGGGTCCAGACTGTGAATGTAGTAATAAATGGCGATTACTGTAATAAATTCGTAGTAATGGAGATTTAAAATTGGTGTATTGTAATAAAAGTGAAGGAATATTTATCGTGGTAGATGGAGATAGTAAATGGAACAATCAACGCAGAAAGGAGGGGGAAGAATGAATGCAAAACACAAGGATTTTTACGTGATTCGACGACTGCGCCTAAGTCTACGGTCACTCTGAGGTAATTCCGGCAGAGTGACATGACTCTTGTATTTTCAGCCTGTTTGTACAGTAGAAATCTTCTCCATTTATAGAGGGGGGAGAGATACAAAAGAGTGTAATACACGTTACAAATTATGGTTATTTCAACTAATCCTGACATAAGCCATGCTGCATTTATTGCAAAGGTAATGATTGTTTCTTCCATGCACACGTCTGCATTTATTACACCAGGAGAGGTCTTCTCTTCATTAAATGTATGGCCGCTGTATTAAATGCTCATTGGTAATTATGTAAATGATACCAGCAAGAAATCGGGGCATTAGCTGGAACTGATGACTTGCTACATAAGGTATTATTTGACGCGAGCTCTTTAGCTCGACGGACTGAGCGAGCTGAATATATGTTAAGGCTGGCTGAAAGTATGCTTAAACTGTTTCGGCGTTGAGCGATCTCGCGACCTCAGCGAGCTCACTGTAGCGACCTGAGGATTGAGCCTTCTGGGTTTTCAATCCTGTTCACGCTTATTGGGCCTATACTGGCCCATTTGCCCAGGTCGAGAAAATGGGTATAACACAAGCCCCCCAGCTCTCGGTGTGATCTGCGGGCTGGGAGTTGATTCAAAAAATGCAACTAGCGCCCATTTGCGAGCTCTCGGGGTGTTGCTTCGATTCCTCACTTGTAATCGTCGACACGTGGTAATTATGCAGGCATTGGTACCATAAACACGTCTAGGGCCATACGCATTAAATGTTCATGTCTTGTAACTGACATTGCACGATGGTAAAGGACCGAGGTTTGCGCCTGTCCATCAGATCTATGACGGTTACTCCTTTTGCTAGATCGGACGGCCAGGGGGAACAAGCCCGAATCTATTTAAATCAGAAGTCACTGTTGTCTTCCATTTTTTGCTTCTTCAAAACGGAAAGGAACAGACGCTTCTTGTTCAACATCTTATTCTTTGCTCCTTCTGCATTTTCTAAATAGCTTCCTTCGAGTTCATCATCTCAGGTTCCAGATTTCTTTTCCAGCACATACAGTAAGTTCTCTGACCTTGCTCTTCGTATTTTGATAGTTTCTGATTCTTGGCATGCATTTTTTGTTTTCTGGTTCTGAACTTGAACTCGAGTATTCAATATACTCCATTCTGTAAAAATTGTTTTGCTGGTTCCTTAAAACTTTGTGTTTGCTTGTTTAAAATGGCTTCGTTATTTGATTGTGTGCCGTATGTGATTTTCTGATTTATTTGAACCCCTTCTTAACTGCTGACGTAGCGTAGTCAGATTGGGCTTTGAATAATTTGCTTCTACACTGCTAGATAAGGCTTTTGTAGACATAAGGTTAGAAGTATATGTGTTTAGGAAATTTTACCTGATGGGCCTACATTCTGGGTCCATACCATTTCTGATGACGCAGTGTGCAACCCGACGTGTAGGATAGCAACCTTAGAAATTCTTTGCTATAGCTCGCTAGGTTCAGTATGCTTTCAGCGTTCTGATGTCATTCCTTTTGTTCTGTAGATGTCAGGTCATTCACGCAGAGGTCGTCAGGCTAGTGACGAGGCTTCTGCTTCTGAGGAGCATGTAGAGTGGCGAGTTAGAGCGTCATAAGGTGCGGCCTTTCGGAGTGGTGAGGACGCACCGGAGCCTGCTGGGCGAGTTGGGCCTTCGACCTCTCGAACTGAGGTTGCGGAGAGGGAAGCTTGAGCTCCCTTCTCTCACAGATCCTCTAACATGACTCTCCCGGCCTTGCAAGCTTTGGCCCAGGAGTTTGACTTTCCCTTAGGATGTCGAGCTAACGTGCCGAAAGAGAGTGATCGTGCAGCCTATCCACCACCAGTTTCATTGCAATAAGCCGTGAGCACATAGAGCTCGGGTTCAGGTTCCCTATCCCCAGCTACCTCGTAGCTCTGTTAAACGATCTGAAGTTGGTCCCGTTCCAACTCACTCCAAATTCCTATGCCCAACTGACCACCTTGGCTGCTGCTTTTATCAAGTACGGGCTCGGTCCTCCTAGCCCCCATATAATCCACAACCTATACAGCTTCAATGGGGTCCACAGTCATCAGCCTGAGCACAAGGACGGGCTGTATTACGCTTCAGGCAGCCACCCCAGCTTCAAAAAATACCTGCCAAAACGCTATATCAAATCCAACGTGGGCGAATATAAGTCCTACTGGATTCTTGTCACATGCCTTTCTGTCTTCGAACTGCGGAACACTTCTTTCGTTCTGTCCCCTGGTAGTTGTGGATTTTAGTTTTTTTTTTTTTTTAACGAGTTTGTTTTGTATTGCAGAGGTTTCTGCTAGCGGGACCGATCTTACAACTGAGAAGACAGTGATCTTAGAAGCCTTTGCAATGGCTAAGGTTGAAGGTGACGACTCGCTTCCCTTTGGCAACGATTTGGTAGCATGCGGTCTCGCTCCACTAGTTACAGGTCCTCTTCTTAACATACACAAGGATCTGGGAGTTTGCGGACAGCAGAGCGAAGCCTGTTTAGTCTTTGCCATTCCTTCTGGTGTAGATTCTGAGTCTGAGCCTGAGCCTACTCCAGAGGATTTCACAAGCTCGTCCTCAAGTACTTCTTCGGACGACATGAATAGGTTCGCACTAGACATCGCTCCAATCAGTTCACTTCCTGTGCTCAAGGAACTGGAGGTCGTGGTCGTCGATGACTCTTCACCAGATCCTGCTCAACGGGCACCTCCTCAGCCCACTGGGGCAGCTTCTCCTCGGACTGGGTCTGCTGCAACGCCTAAGAGACAAGCCCCCAGGTCCGAAGGGCAGCAGGAGGCAGGTTCCCTTGCGACTAAGAGGGCTAGGGTTTCCACTAAGGAGGGCCCTGCTTCACCAGAATTTGAGACCTTGATTAGGAGGAAGAAAGGAAAAGGTATAGCCGAGCCCTCGTCCCCAACACGTCAAAAGGTTGCTGAGGTTAGGGAGCCGGGAGCCATCGCCATTGGCAGAGGTCCGAGCACTGAAGCTCCAGAGCGGTCTGAAGGATTTGGAGGGGGATCACTTGGGGACTCCGAGCTACATCCTGATATGATAGCGGAGATGAAATATTTCACTAGGTTCGTGGACTTCGTGCCAGAGGTTATGAGCAGACATCCCCCGAGGCTTTAAAGATCGGAAGTCGCAGGCCGGAAGCTGGTGGGCTATGGAGCTCGCTACGCAGCACTGGTAAGCTTTCAGATTGCCTTCTTCTCATAGGAGTCCTATTTTTTAAGTTTAAAAACTCACCCTTCCTTTTTTTTTTTTTTTTAGATGAGTATGACGATAATGAAGCTGATGAAGGAGATTGAGGACCAACTGGGTGAGAAAAAGGCTTTCAGGGTGGCTAAGGAGCAGTTCGAGGAGGAGAGGGGAACATTGCAGGGCGAAGTAAACCTCCTTCAGCAAGAGCATCAGAAGCTCCAGAGCAAACTTAAGGATGCTGATTCGGTTTTGTCCCAAGAAGCAGCTCATAAGGAAGCAGCGACCTCCGAGGTCAGCAGGATCCATGCAGAGCTGATGAAGGTCAAGGGTGAGCTGAGTGTTGTTGAGGCACGGGTTGACGTTGCTGAGAAGAAAGTCGAGACCACGGAGAGGCGAGCTGAGGTCGCTGAGAAAAAGGTGGACCAGCAGCAGCAAGAGTTGGCCACAATCAAGGAAGAGCTTGCCTCAGTGTGGGAGGAGATTGCCCGAACGGAGGAGCATACTCAAGCCCGAATCGCTCAGGAGCGAGATAAAGCCACCTCCGCTAATGAGAATGATTTCCTGTATACAATTTGGAGGCGTCATCCAGAGATAGATTACTCATTCTTTGGGCCTCCTGCGGTTGTAGCGATTCAAAGGTTCGTGGAGTACACGGCTAACACTCAGGGCGCCCAACAAGGCAGTACTTCTTCCACTCCTCCAATTGACTAGCCAGCATCTCAAAACCTTCCATCTGATCCTGCTCCAGCTCCTGAGGGGCCTTCAGCCTCTCATGATCCTCCGACAACCGAGACTCCAGCTGAAGCCTCGCCAGACCATCCTGCTCCAGCTGCACCTGCTGAAGCCTATATAGGATTTCAATTTTACCTTTCTTTTTATTTGAATTGTTGTTAATGAATTTATCCTCCTTTGATGAGGATTTTATTTCAACTTTTTCAGAACTGTTTTTGGGCAGCGAGCTTTCAGCTCGAGATTGTTATACATGCAATTTCCCTGCAATTTCAATTTGCTAACAAGTAGTGAAAAAAAATATATATATATAGCGAATGTGATTGAGACATACCCATACCTCTATAATGAACTGTCGTTAAGACTTATTGGTAAGCATGCTACACTCATAATATGTCAGCTCATAAGAGTGCTTGATCCTGCAAACAGTTCATTAAAGCTTTTTCAAATAACAAGATAGGCACTTACAACTTATGGGGTGCTTATTCTAAGTGTATCTGTCTGAGCGCTTATCGCCTCAAGACTTAGTGAGCCTGAAGTAGCATTTTTCCGAACTTTGATACTTTCAGCCCGTTGAGGCGCTTTGAGACATTGATATGATTTGAGAGCAATCCCTAGCAGGGGAAGCCCCTCTCGCTAGGTGGCGAGGCAATTTGATTATTTGAGAGTCGTAGCCCCTCTCGTGAGGTCGCGAGGTAATTTCTTGCGAAGTCTTTCAAGTGATTGGAGGTCCCCTGTTGAACCCTCCAGGGTGCGAAGATCGCAACCCTTTCCACGGTGAGACCTTTTTGTACCATTAGCGGGCCCCATGTAACGCCCTCCGGGGTGCTGACAGCGACCCCTTCCACAGGCGAGACCCTCATTGCATCTCCTTCCCCAGGCAATAGCCTTCCAGAGTGTAGTAATAGAGTCTAGTCCCCTCCAGAGCGTACAGATGACAACTCTTTCCACGGGTTATACCTGGATAGCCTCCCCTTCCACATGATCACCTTTATGGGAGCCTATAATAAACATCTCCTCGAGCATTTCCTTCGGAGTGTGAAGATTGCGGGCTGCTGACAATAGTTCTGAAGGATATAAGAAGATGGCTCGCAGATCGCGAGGTCGCTATGAGAAGCGTTGGCAATAATCCTTTCTTTATCAGAGTAGGATGCAGCTCAAAGATCGCAGAAATCTGGTGCGACGTATGTAATATCCGAGCTTGCTGGCCATTGGCGTGAGATCCCACAAAGTAATCAGTGCTAGAAGATAGAAGATCGGTTGTGGAAGCGCCCTTATTAACATGCAAAATCGGTGGAGGCGTTTGCCAAATACTCTATAATTTTAGTGAATGTCTGTGCACGTGCTCTGGATGCGAAAGATCCTTTAAATAATTATAGAGGTATCTTCAAGAAGGGACGGATGATAAGTGGCAGCTTGTTTTTTGATAAATAAATTCCCGCCCTTAGAAATGGATTCCAGCAGCCTTTACATAATAATTATACTTCGCTCGTTCAACTAGTTTGCTTTCTGCATTGGACATTTTACACATAACAACAAACAAATGAAAGCACTTTTACAGACAATCGTCAAAGTAAATCATGTACAAGGGTTCTAGAGCGAGCTGACAGTTTTAAATGTAATAGGGGTGAAGGTGTTCAACGTTCCAAGCTCTGGGGAGTTCAAATCCGTCCATGTTGGCCAAGTGATAAGCTCCATTTCCCAGGTTCTCCTTAATGAGGTAGAGACCTTCCCAGTTTAGTCAGAGTGCTCTATCACTTGTTTTGTGAGTTACAGGGAGAATCAGCCTCAAAACTAGGTCGCATGCCTTGTAACTTCGAGCTCGTACTTTCTTGTTGTAGTATCTGGCCATCCTTTGTTGATAGACTGCTACTCTCAAGCGAGCTGTTTCCCTTGCTTCTTCAACTAGGTCCAAACTTGCAGCGAGCAGCTGGTCATTGTCTGCATGTCAGAACGTCGCTATTCGCTGGCTTGTAACTTTAAACTCTGCTGGGATCATAGCCTCTGACCCGTACACCATGGAGAATGGGGTTTCGCCAGTGGAGCTACGAGCTGTTGTTCTGTAAGCCTAGAGTACCTTCTGCAATTCGTCCACCCAAGCCCCTTTTCTTGTTTCAAGTTTGGTCTTCAAAGTCTGCTTGATGATCTTGTTTACAACCTCGACTTGACCGTTGGCTTGATGATCTACAACTGAGAAGCTCTTTACTATCCCGAGCTCGTTGTAGAAGTCGATGAATTGCTCGCTGGTGAACTTTCGTCCCATTATCTGTCACGAGCTGCTGAGGGACTTCGAACCTGTATATGATGTTGCTCCATATAAATTTTTCTATCTTCGAGTGGAGATTTCCGCAAGCTCCTTGGCTTCGGCCCACTTGGTGAAGTAGTCCACAGTAACCACGACATGTTTACACCTTCCTCGAGCTGTTGGCAGAGGTCCGATGAGGTCCATTCCCCAAATTGCGAAAGGCCAAGGGCTCACCATCTGTTGAAGGTAGGTTGGTGGAGCTCGGGGAACTTAGGTGAATCTTTGGCACTTGTCGCATTTTTTCACCATGTCAATGGCATCCTACTTCATGGTTGGCCAATAAAACCCCTGTCTGAGTGCTTTCTGGGCTAAGGACAGTCCCCCTGCATGATTCCCCCAGTGACCTGTATGTATGTCTCTCAGTACGGCCTCGCACTCCTCTCCATCAATGCATCGCAAAAGCGGGGTTGAGAATCCTTTCTTATACAACATGTCGTCATAAATGCAATAACGAACTGCTCTTGATTGTAGGCGACGTGCTTCAAGCTTGTCGCTGGGCAGTGTACCCTCATGGAGGTAGTTTAGCAGCGGGCTCATCCAGGAATCTGGTCGGCGGTTATGGCCATCGATGCATCCTTCCTTCCTATGCTGGGGGTCGGTAGGAACTCTACTGGTACGGACTTCGGAGGTCCGCGTCCTCGGAGGTCGCTAGACTCGCCAAGGCATCTGCATGGGAGTTTTGAGTTCGCGAGATCTGGTTGACTTTAACCTATAGGAAAGCCCTCAGCAACTCCTTGGCTTTTTGGAGATACTTTATCATCTTCTGTCCTCTGGTTTGGTACTCCCCTTGAACATGGCATACAACCAGTTGGGAGTCACTGAAGACCTTTAACTGCTCAGCTCGCACCTCCTTCGCTAGACAAAGCCCAGCAAGCAATGCTTTATTGTTGGTCGCCTGGAATCCGAATCTCAGTACGCTAAGCATCTTGTGACCTTTTGGGCTGATCAACAACACTCTAGCCCCTGAGTTGCACTAATTGGAGGACCCGTCCACGTACAACTCCCATATCGGGCTACTCGCACTCTCATCCTGCTCCGGTACTGGTCTTGTAAATTCAGCGATAAAATCTGCGAGGGCCTGGGCTTTGACTGCCTTCCTAGGCTTGTACTCTATGTTGAATTGAGCGAGCTCTATGGCTCACTTGAGTAGTCTGCCTGAAGTGTCTGCCTTCTGAAGGACCTGTCTGAAAGGGTATTGCGTAAGGACCTCGATTTGATGGGCCTGGAAGTAAAGACGCAGTTTTCTCTATGCTATCACCAAACAGTATGCCAACTTCTCCATTTGTAAGTATCTGGTTTCTGCATCGACCAGCCTTTTGCTGATGTAGTACACTGGCAGTTGCATCTTCTCATCTTCTTTTACTAAGGCCGCACTCAATGCATGCTCAAATACTCCCAGGTATAGAAACAACTTCTCCCCATCCTTTGGTTTCGACAAGAGGGGAGCCTGACCCATATATTCCTTCAGTCGCTGAAATGCCTCATCGCACTGCTCGGTCCACTCAAAGTTCTTCGCCTTCTTTAGTGTTTCGAAGAAAGACATGTATTTGTCAGTAGCCTTTGAGATGAACCGACTGAGGGCCGCGACCTGACCATTGAGGCTCTAGACATCTTTGACTCTGACTGGTGATCTCATTTCTACAAGTGCCCAGATCTTCTCTGGATTGTCCTCTATCCCCCTGTTGTTCACCATAAAACCAAGGAACTTACCAGACGCCACCCTGAAGGCGCACTTTAATGGATTTAGCTTCATTTGGTAGGTTCTTAGGATCTCGAAGGTCTCGCCCAGGTCGCGGACATGATCAGTTGCCTGTTGGGACTTCACCAACATATCATCCATATACACCTCCATGGTTCTCCCGATCTGCTACTGAAACATCATGTTGACCAGGCGCTGGTAGGTCGCCCCTGCGTTTTTCAACCCCAAGGGCATTACCCTGTAACAATACAACCCCCGGTCAGTAACAAAAGAGGTGTGCTCCTCGTCTTCCAGGCTCATGGGGATCTGGTTGTAGCCCGAGTAAGCATCCATGAAGCTTAGGAGCTGGTGCCCAGCTGTTGCGTCCATGAGCTGGTCAATCCTGGGTAAGGGAAAACTGTCCTTCGGGTAGGCTCTATTCAAATCGATGAAATCTACACATGTCCTCCATTTCCCATTATTGTTTTTGACAAGGACGAGGTTAGCCACCCAGGCTGGGTAATGAGCCTCACGAATGAATTTGTTGTTCAGCAGCTTTTCAACCTCCTCCTTCAAGACAGCATATCGTTCTGGTGTCATTGGCCTCCTCTTTTGACACACTGGTTTGTGCTGGGGATCTATATTTAGCTTATGGCACATAACTCCTGGATCTATCCCCACCATGTCTTTGTGGTTCCACGCGAAGATATCCAGGTTTGCCTTCAGGAATCAGTGAGCTCGGCCTCGACATTTGGGGACAGGTCTCGTCCCACCTTCAAGCACCTTTCTGGATCTAGCTCGCTAACCTGTACGTCCTCTAATTCCTCAACAGGCCCAGTAGCCCCGTCTGCATCTACCTCGCGCGGGTCGAGTTCGCGGCTCATTCTCATCTCTATCACAGCTCGCGGTTCACCACCTGAAACCACATTCACCTTTTTACCCCTTACCCCCATCTTAACTGCATCTTCGTAACAGCGCCTGGCCACTTGCTGTTCTTCTCGGACACATCCTACTTCGTTGGGGGTTGGGAACTTAATTGTCAACGCCTTGGTGGATGTCACCATGTCCAGATCGTTCATGGAAGGTCGCCCCAGTACCACGTTGTAGGCTGACGAGTTGTTGATGATCAGGAAATCTGCCAGGATAATGGCTTGCCGACTTGGTTCTCCAAGGGTGAGAGGTAGACGGATCTGTCCTGCTGGTATCACTGCATCCCCGGTGAAACCATAGAGGTGTTTTGGCGAGGGCATCAGCTGCTCGACTCCTAGCCCCATCTGGTCATAACAATCTTTGTACATTACCTCAACATTGCTAATCTTAGCTCGGATGATTATGGCATCATTGTGGGGCCAGCGCACTCCTCTCGCATCTTCTTCCATAAATACGATGCCATCCGAGGACATTTTTACCTTCTTGGTAGGTCCTTTTGTCCCACTGTAATCCGCTAGCAAGGTATGATTGACTTCCCTCACGTACCTTTGGTGTGACTTGTTTGAAGTACCTGTAACGTGAGGACCACGTGAATAGTGAAAATAGTTCTTACAGCGGGCTCGTGCTCGGGCTCGGGAGTTCGCTGGGGCTGCTGCTGCTCAGGCTGCTAGTTTTGGGCTTGACGACGCTGCTGTTGAGGTCGCCTACCCGCAGGTCGCAACACATACTCCCCTAAGCGACCTCGTCTGATCAACTCTTCAATGGCGTCTTTCAGTTGCCAGCAGTCCGAGGTGTTGTGCCCATTCTCATTGTGATAGGCACAGTACTTCCTCCGGTCTCGGTGCCTGTTCGGGACTCTTGTAGGAGGTGGCTTCCTAAAGTTCTCTCTGCTTCTCTCTACGGCGAAGATTCGATCCTGTCTGTCTGATAGGACATTGTAACTCCTATACCGACCTTGGCGTGGAGGCCGTTCCCTTCTCTGCTCAGGCCTTGCTCGCTTCGCCACAATATTAGCGGATTGATGCCTCTGCTCGCTTCTCCTGTCCCCATCTTGGCCCTTTCTCTTCCCTTGGTGAGAACTGCTTGCTTCACCCCACTGATTACTGGGCTTCTTCGGCCCAAAGGCTTCTTTCCACCTGATTTCCTTGGTAGCTCTCTCGTAGAACTCTCCCAAGTCCTTCACTGGCGACTTGTAGATGCTCTTATAGAGCTTCCCATCTTTTCTGAGTCCTACAGAAATCGTTGTTAAGATGCTTTCATCTGAAGGTATCTCAACATTACTCACCTCATCCCTAAATCGGGTGATATAATCCTTCAATGACTCGTTGTGCTTCTGGAAGATGGTGGCGAGATGGCATGGAGGTGCGAGCTGCTTCCTCAGGGCCTTATATTGGTTAAGGAATTTCTGTTGACATTCTCCCAAACTCCTTATACTACGAGTCGGGAGGCCCTTAAACCAGGCCCACGGGGTATCTCCTAAGGTAGTCGGGAAGACTCGACACTTGACCAACTGATTGTTCGTCTTAAGGTCCATCTACACGTTGAAGGTGTCCAGTTGGTCGTAAAGGTCACTCTTACCATCATAGGGCGGAAGGTTCGGAAGTTTGAATTTAGGTGGCAGAGGTACTGTCTCGATCTCTCTAACAAATGGGACCCTGCGATCATCCTGCTCTCATCGGTTTTGAAATTCAAGTTGAGCCTCCAGCTGTTGGACCCTCTGCAGCAGTTCCTCTACCATCGGATCTTAGGGTTGAGGTCGCCACACGGAGCCTCGCCTACTGGTGCTCTCCTGCTCTCCCAAGTGGCAATCTCGCGGCCTGTACACCTTATTGACATCTTCTACCTGTCGGGCTCCTCTTGGTAGCCCGGGCTCATGGATAACACGATTCTCCCAAATTCGCTCGTACCCGTGACTATCTTCGACATGACGATCACCTTCGCGTTTCACCCTCACCTTAACGTCTGCTGGGCAAGGTGAGGTAGCTCTCTCTTGCACATACCGTCCTCTTCATTTGGGTTTAGGTTTGAAGAGTGGACCGACTCTTCGGATAACGACCTGTCTCTGTCAGCTACCCCTCCGGGGTTAGAATCTCCTCTATGGTTGTCGACGAGCTCTTCTGGGAGGCGCGACCTCGACCTTCCTCCGTCCAGTATGGACTTGAACTTTAACCAACGCCCTAACTGTCTTAGTTAGTTGCCTTACTATGTCCTCCAGGGCTTGCTGACGTTGTCGCCACTAGCTCTTTTCGGCAGGTTGGGTGCTTTTCTGGTCGTCTTGATCCTCAGGTCGCTCGCTCGCCACACCAACATTCCTTGTCGTCCTTGCTCTAACCATTGCAAATCGGTGAAATATAAACGGTTAAAGAAAAATCAACTGGAGAAAAGTTACCAGGTCACTGTTAGGCCCTCATTCTAGTGCTAAAAGATGTTGATGTCCTGAAACGGTCAACTCAGAGATTCAGGAGCCCAGACTGCGAACGTGGTAATAAATGACGATTACTGTAATAAATTCGTAGTAATGGAGATTTAAAGTTGGTGTATTGTAATAAAAGTAAATGAATGTTTGTCGTGGTAGATGGAGATAGTAAATGGAACAATCAATGCAGAAAGGAGGGGGAAGAATGAATGCAAAACACAAGGATTTTTACGTGGTTCGGCGACTGCGTCTACGTCCACGACCACTCTGAGGTAATTCCGGCAGAGTGACGGTACTCTAGTATTTTCGGCTTGTTTGTACAGTAGAAATCTTCTCCATTTATAGAGGGGGGAGAGATACAAAAGAGTGTAATACACGTTACAAATTATGGTTATTTTAACTAATCCTGACATAAGCCATGTTGCATTTATTGCAAAGGTAATGATTGTTTCTTCCATGCACATGTCTGTATTTATTGCACCAGGAGAGGTCTTCTCTTCATTAAATGTATGGCCGTCGCATTAAATGTTCCTTGGTAATTGTGTAAATGATACCAGCGAGAAATCGGGGCATTAGATGGAACTGATGACTTGTTGCATAAGGTATTATCTGACGCGAGCTCCCTAGCTCGGCGGACTAAGCGAGCTGAATAGGTGTTGAGGCGGGCTGAAAGTATGCTTGAACTATTTCGGCGTTGAGCGATCTCGCGACCTGGGTGAGCTCACTGCAGCGACCTGAGGATTAGGCCTTCTGGGTCTTCATTCCTGTTTATGCTTATTGGGCCTGTATTGGCCCATTTGCCCAGGTCAAGAAAATGGACATAACATCTAGTGACCCTTCACAACAAACTACCTAGTGCCATTAACGACCTCAAACTCTCATTCCTCACATCTAAAAAGATCGAAAAATACCTACCTCGTTATTGGTTTTTTTGACATAGCCTCAAAACAAATGAAGGTATGTCATCTTCCTAAGTAAGTGCACTCTCATAATGCTCTTGGAAATGACCCATGAACATCTTCCTAATAGTTTCCAACATTGACAGTAATGACAATTTCCTAGGCTTATTTAATTAGCTATTAAAGATTTTATAATGTTATTGGTTATATGATCAGTTTTGGTGTAAGTATCAAATTGATGGATACTCCATAAATTTAAGGGTATGTTAATTAAATAATCATGGGTCTCAGGTAACTCAGCCTGATCTTTTCCATTGCTTGAATGCAAGCTACCCTATTGGAACTCCTAGCAACTGGCCAATACAAGTCCTTAAAATAGTCAAGTTGGTATTTGCTGAACATATTCTGCATAATATGCTTACCACAAAACCTATTTTGATTGTTTGGCCAACAACCATTCAAAGCTAGTCTTGACCCTTTTAGCGGTCAGACATGAAACAAATTGTTCTATTGTCATATTGATAAATGTGATCATATAACAACCTAAGGAACCAAGTCCATATCTCCTTGTTTTTCTACCTCACACACCCTAACTGCCAAAGGATATGTATCGAAATTAGCATCCATAATTATGGCTGGTAGAAGTATCTCACCATGAGAGCCTTTCAAGTGGCATCCATTTAATCTTATGAATGGTCTGCACCCTTCTAAAAATCCTATTTTTTAATAGTGAAAACTAAGAAAAACTCCTTGAAAATGGGTCGACACATTTAGATTAGGGTTTACTTTAAGGGTAAAACCAAAGGCAAATGTGCTAAGGTTGATATGCATAAGAACATACCCATATCTATGAATCTTATTGAAACTCTCCTCATGATCTTCATTGCCTATATTTAAGGCAAAATTCCTAACCTTGTGCAGTGTGTATGTTGGCATTTTACCCCATATTTACTAAAGACTATCTCTCCTAACACACTAACATTAATGGAATTGCTTGATCTTTCTCTCAAAAGTCTTCTTAATCCCATTACTAGTTACTTGGTTGTTTTTAATAACAAAGAGATAGGTATAATAATTAGTGATGGACTTCAATTGATAAGTGATCCTATCAAATGTTGGAGACTCACGCACTCTCTAGGGGCAGCTCACTGCTTCACATTGACAAACTATTTTACTCCTCTCATTTTTCAATCTATTTAATCTAAAACCCTCCTAGATTGTATAATCTATAATTACCCCTCTAAAATGTCTAAAATTCATAAACAATTACCCCCTCTGCAACTTAATTTTTCCATCTTCTCCTATTGCAAAATCTACCCCAATAATTCCTTTATAACTATCCTCCTCATCATTGCTACTGACCAGAATTAGGCACTCTTCATTCACATTAGATAGGTAATCTTTGTTACCTATAGGTTGGCCAATATTTTTAACTTATACACCATCACTACTATGGTCCTTTTTACTCAACCCCACATCCCTTTCTCTACCATCAAACTCTATATGATCATCACTATTCTCATCACTCTCGCTAGAGAATGTATAGACACTTTCGTCGCTCTTAAAACCATATCCATCCTCAAATGGAAGAAATTCTGAATTAGAAATCAGAAATTGTTCTTCGTCACTTGGTGAAGTCGGATTTGGCTACCAATTTGATGAAGTTAGGTTGGGTTGACTATTTGGTAAAGTTGGGTTGTGTTGGCTATTTGATGGAATTAGGTTGAGCTGATTGTAACAGGAGATAGTCAACATTAAATCCCTCTCATTTTCAATTACCTTAACCTTATTCGACCATGGCAACTTCACCTATTGGTAAAATCTCTCCCCTACTACCATTTCAACAGCTAAACATTCTAATATGATACTATCCCAAAGAAATTTTAGATTCATGTAATCAATAGTACACCACCTTATTTCAAAACTTTTATCGATAAAGGTAGCACTCATATTAATTTTGAAATTCTTGCAATAAAAAAAACATGTGAACAAACACAGCAAAAATGAAACACTCAGCATTGTATATTTCAACAGTATCCATACCAGCCTCCTTCAATAGTAACAAATAAACATATATGTCTTTGATTGTTCCTTTTTTTTTTTTTTTTTTTTTTGTTTTTGGAAACTTGCATTGTTCTATTTTAAGACACACACATCAAAAGCGAAAACCTTTTTTTTTTTTTTTTTCCAAAACATGCACAATAACAAATATACATATCAAACTCACCCAAATATATCTTGACATAGTACAATCATAAAAAATTCATCAAAAATCACAAAAAAAAAAAAAACTTTTGTTTTTTTGTTTTTCCAAATCCATGTCAAAGTATAAAATCATAGAAAATCAACATGTAAAAAGAAAAGTTTTTTTTTCCCCACCGAAAATCGAAAAAACTTGACTAATAATAAAAAAATTTTATTTTTTTCCTTTCCAAATCCATGTCATCGTTTTGTTTGTAATAGAAACTCAACAAGTCAAGAAAAAGTTTTTTTTTTTTTTAATTTTTTTCCAAAAAAAAATCATACAAAATTCATGAATATAAATCAACTAATACACTCACATATTAGAGAACAAAAAGAACATGTTCATAAAAAAAAAATTAAAATAAACAACACGCATTTCAAACATTAAGACTTTGAAACACTAGTCCCTGTCACGACAACAAATTATCAACCATATACAAAAGATTATTGACCATTTTTTTTTTTCAGATTTCATGTTGCAAATAACATACTGCAAGCACAACACCCATTATCTAAGGTTTTGAAGAAAAAAACCTACCTTTCCCCCATACTAGAAGCCCAATGATCGTTTTCCTCCACGATTGTCACCAGTACGATCGAGTACTAACTCCAACAAGTCGATCAGGTTTTGCTTTGATTTGAAGTTTGAAAGGGTTTTTCTTTAGGTTAGGTCATAGAGAATGAAAAACACTCAGTCACCAGAGAAAGAATGGAAAATAGACGAGAATGGTACACATTTAGTCATTCGCGCCTTTCCAATTTCTTTTTCTTATTTTTTATTCATAAAAACCTTATTTGCATTTAATGTGAGTGACGAGTCATAGCTGTTCCTTGCAAAGCTGGTTTCCCAAGCACTTTGATGAAATTAATCTTGGTCAAACTAACATGGACTAACTCGCACTAATGGTTGGGGGTAACTTGTTACAAATCCCAAACATTAACTCCGTGTCTTTAAAGGCTTACCTCAGGGAGGTTTTGTGTATTTTGCTCTTTTTAATTTTTAAAATTATCATTTTGAAGATGCATTATGAACAAACAATTTACTGTTTTCTGTTTACATTGAAAACAAAAACATTTTTCAAATATGGATTGAAACCGCACCTTAGATAACACGTTTCTTAACTTAAATATCAAAATTGACCCTTGAATGCATTCAAGAACCATCTAAATAATAATAGTTTTTCAATCTTCATTAGAAGCCTGAACATTAATGTATAGTTTAAGGGGCACCTCTTTGATTCTCCTTTTTAATACTAAAAAACTATTATTTTATCTAGTATACACAATTAAAAAAAGGGCATTTTATCTTCTAGTGACTAAATTTATCTTACAGAATTTACAAGAGAATTTTTAGTAGTTTAATAAGGAAAGAAAGATAAAAACAATAATAAGGGAATCTCATGGTGAAAAACAAAATACTATGTAGCAGAAGCACAACAACAAAAGCACAAAGCCTCTCAAGATGTTGATATAATTAGTACATTCGGAGGTCCTTCACTAATAAATCAGAAAATATCAGATTGGATCAATTACTTTATAATATAGCAATATTATCAAAATACCTTTGAAAATAAAACTAATTTGAAATCATCCATTTTTTATATTAAAAATAAGATTTAATAATATTATTTTCTATTTCAAGAGGTTTTTTAGATTTTTTCTATTCAGGCTCCATGCTTCACAAGTCTTATACCACCACAGCTTCACTTCGGCTTTTCAGATACTTTAATGTAATAACCTTTTCCAAATCCCATAATTGGTGTTCGAACAATTTCTTCATCTTTGATTTTAGACCACCTAAACATAACCAAACAATAAAAGGGTTTAATCAACTAGTGATCATGAATTGAAAGACAGCGAGAATATACAGGAATTTCTTAAAATGAAAAGCTACTTAAGAGTCAAAACAACCTGTATTTTGTGACCACTGAATGGAGAAAAAGTGCTATTAACACTTTACTGAAATCAAGTCCGGGGCATAACCTTATTCCTCCACCAAACGGAATGAAATTCTTTGCCGCGACATTTCCTGCTAATTCCTGCACTAATCTTACTTATGAGTTATAGATATATTGATTTTTTTAAATAATATTTATTGAATGAGGATCCGCCTGCATAATTTGTATTTTTCAATCTCGCAATTTAGACAATAAATCATACGATTAGGACGTTCTAGTGTACGACCTATTTGCATGTATAATGGTATTTTACACATAATCTAAACTTGATAAAAACTCATTAGCGAGATAATAATCGATGAAAATATGAGATGATGCTACCTTCCATCTCCATGGATTGAATGTAAGTGGGTCTTTATATGTTTCCGGGTTGAAGTGAATAGCAGAGGGAACAACCATTATCGTCCACCCTTCTGGAATTGTATATCCTGCAAAATTGATTTCCAGTAATGAAAATTAGAGTAGTTCATGAAGTGGCAACCAAAAATCAAGAATGTTAAAATTAATCTATTTCTAATATACAGACCATTAATGTGAATATCTTTAATTGCTCTTCTTAAGTACCCCGGTACAAAATTACCCACTCTAAGAGATTCATTGATAACCTGCAATTATAGTTACGTTAATGAATCAGAAGAAACTTTGGAACTTCAATTTGTCCACAATAAGAAACAAAGAACCTCACTTGCATAGTAAATGTCATTGATTTAAATTCCTTCCAAGTCATCTTAGTTTCCTTGTCTTCTCTCTTTTGGAGAATTTCCTCGTTTTCCTTCTGATATATGGCATAGAAATACAATAAAATATAAAAGGCATCCATCAAGCTAAGCATAAATAATATCAGAAATCGTAATCACAGCTGTAAAAACAATGAAATACATATATATAGACACACATGCACACACAAAAACATTTTTGTTTTTGTGTTGTTTTATACTACATACATTCTGAAAGGTGTTTTGGGATGAGGAATCAAACACAAGGAAAAGCATAAATATGGCGGCAGAAAATATACCTCTAAGTCTTGAAGCACCAGAGGGTGTTGGGTGAGTAGGATCATGGTCAAAGTAAGAGTAGTGGAGATGGTCTCAAAGGTGGCAATTAGAAGTCCAAACATAATGTAAGACATAAAATCTTTTGTTAACAAAGTGTTGCATTTCATTTCATCCACTATGTGATCCAGAAGGTCTCCTGATCGTTTTTGTAAAGGGGATTCCTGTCGTTCCTCTATCATCCTCCTCATTATCTTCAATGTACTCTTTTGTTTCTGAACATGTAAATTATATGTCAAAGCTTATAAGTGAAAAATAATATAATAAAGTGCTCCTCTACCTGCAAGCATCTGTGGTACGCAGTGCCTGGGATATTTAATGGCAAAGACATAAGCCCTTCAAAAAAATCTGTGAATTCTTCCTCTTTGATTTCCCCATGTTTTTCAGGATCATAGCCAAACAACTTGCTCAAAGTGAAGTTTATTATCATCTGCATTAGTGTACCATGGTTGAATAACCAAATACAATATAACATATGCACATGAAAATTTTTGAACGAGTACTTCTATAATAATAAGTAATTTATCCATTTTGATGAAATTTAAAATATATAATAAATTTCGAAATGATTATGTATATGAATGAAAGGAATAATTAATATTTTAATGTTTTTAAGATAAAACATTATTAAAAGGATTAAATATGGGAAAAAATAGTTCTGATAACTTGAAAGTTTTATTTTTATTTTATTTTTTGAATGTATGCTTTTAATTTTCTTATCATGATATAATTTTAATCACCCTCTAACATTGTGCACCATAATATATATATATATATATATATATAAATTTGTCACATTATTTCAATAATAAGTTTAATTAAAATTTTAGATAGTCAATATTATTATATATTATTACTCGTGTAATATATTGCTTGTAAGATGTGCTGATCATAGGGAAAATAACACATACCACTGTACATGCATGTTTCACTTCCACAAATTCCATGGTCGTCCAATTAGACAAGGATTGATTGACCATCTCTTCCAATTCAGGCAGGAGCTTCTCTTTCAGGTTTTGAGGACCAAACTGTTCTAAAACCAATTTCTTCAGTTGTTTGTGAATTTTTCCAGCAAGGATACAGGAACCATCTTTCACCGACCCACTTATACCCACAAGCTTAACAAAGGAGTCCATATACCATAATTCTACCAGCTTTCCTTCTTGTTGAAGGATAAAATGACTGAAATCTGGGTCAGATAAAACCACAACCGGTCGACCGGCCAGGTTCGTTTTAAACAAAGGTCCATATCTACAAAAAGAGAAGAAAATAGTCAAGAAAAAGCTGTTATACTGTATAAAATATAAACTAGAGAAAGTTAAAGAATCAGTCAGCAGTAATATATACATACTTTTGTAATCTGGTTTTGAGAAAAGGATGAGTATCTAGAGACTTTCTGGGAAAGAAGAAGGAAAGAGTCTCTCCAAGAAGAGGCAAGCCCATGGAACCAGGCGGGAGCATCCCGGTACTTGTGGGATTCCTCCATTTATGTGTCCAATGGATCATGGCTATAATCACTAAGGCCATGCAATATATTCCTACTGACCACATTTTGTCACTAAAAACGGAAGGAAATGGTTTTGCTTGGTTTATGAGAGAAGAAAGGAATATGATATGCTCGACTGGAACGTAGAGGGAGACTGAGAGCTGAATAAGTAAGGAGAACTGGCACAGATGGATGGACTGTTTTATCCCTATAAGATCTGCCATGCATTGGAAAATACGAAAATAATAATAATAAAAACACTAGTATTTCTGCCATTTAAAAATGATGAAATACTGCACGGACATAAATGAACTTCTTCTTTTAGTTGGATATATAATTGAGATCAGAGAGACACAACGTGGGCAATAAATGAACTTCTTCTTTTAGTTGGATATATAATTGAGATCAAAGAGATACACAACGTGGGCAATAATTGTAACTGCCCCATCAATCAATGGTTGATGTATATGATGGCCAAATGTATATCAATTTTTTTTTTTCTTTAATGCAGCGCAAATCATTTGAGATAAGTTATTTTACAAGCCATGTAATATTATTATATAATACAAGACCAAATGACATTAATTATTTGCCAAGTTATTTCATAATCTAAATAATAGTTATAAATTACTTGTCTTATGCATATTTACTTATAAGTAAATACACGATACCCCTTGAGGTACAACATTTTATAAGTAGAAACACTTTTACTTTTGTAATATTATTATTATGGGATGGGGGTTCTATAGATCGAACTACGTTTATATTTTCTTCCCCCTCACGATACTTTACTTCGTGGATGCTAAGTCATTTGATTCAAGTAAAATTTCTGATCTAGTTCACTTAAATTTTCAAAGATAGATAATGACTTAAGCATCTTATAAATAACTTTAATAGGTTAAACCTATATCAAAATCTGTAAACTCATATTAAATCAATAAGAATTATTAAAGAAAACATACCTGAATCCATATTGTTAAACCTGAGTAGGATCGAGTCTTCCACAGTCAAATCTCCTTAAGTTACTTTGTATTTTTCTTCTTGAATGGGAAAAGAGAAAAGAGAGCAATATTATGTTGATTTGACTTGGGGACCATAACCTTAATTATGTTCTTTATATACTAACCTAATTAGGTTCCCATTAACCCTAATTTAATTAGTATTAGGTTTCTACACATTAAAGCCTATACCCAATAGATATTTCTAGAGCTCAATTAATAGATCACTTATTTAGCCCTATTAAATTAGATAGTCCATAATATAATTGTTATTAAATATGTAAGCCCATATTAATAAATATATAAAAAATTCTAACAATCTCCCACTTGAGCTACATATGTTTCTTGAAACAATTATATTATCTATAATCTTAAGTGTGCACTGAAAAGCTATCTGTCCTGAAATATCTCCTTAATTATAATCTGGTCCATCAACTATATTAGTATGGGATCAAAGCGACCTTTGTTACATATATTCGTAACTAGACCCATCAATGGTCACCACACCAACATATTTAATGACATAGATCAGGTATGGATGCATAGCATGGAAATTACATGTAATGTGATATCAAACATGTCTATTTCCAACTGGTCCTACTTTAATCTTTAGTGAGATCAAACACAAATAATATTCAGAGTTTATAACTTAACTTTATACTTTATTCTGCAAAAATAAATATGTCTTTAACAAAGAACATCAAAATACTAACTCCCACTAAACATGCACATCATCAACTAAAACAACACTCATATGAGCAGTGTGCTCATGAAAGACCTTGGGTGGTAATCCCTTAGTAAGCGGATCCGCAATCATGGAGTTTGTCCCAATATATTCTATAGCAACCTGACGACTCTGAACTCTTTCTTTAACAACAAGAAACTTGATGTCTATGTGCTTTGACTTCATAGAGCTTCTGTTGTTATTGGAATATAGCACAGCCGAATTATTGTCACAATATATCTTTAATGGTCTTTCTATATAATCCATAACTCGCAGTCCCATGACAAAATTTCGAAGTCATATCCCATGATTAGATGCCTCATAACAAGCTATGAATTCAGTTGTCATAGTGGAAGAAGCTATGAGTGTTTGCTTAGCACTCTTCCAGGAAATAGCTCCTCCAGCTAGCAGGTAAATATAGCCCGACGTGGATCTTTTACTGTCTTGGCATCCAGCAAAATTAGAATTAGAATACCCAACGATCTCTAAATTATCTGATCTCTGATATGTGAGCATGTGATCTTTTGTTCTCTGTAAATAACGCATAACTCGTTTGACTGCTTTCCAATGATCCATCCCTGGATTACTTAAATATCTGCCTAACATTCCCACTATGAACGCAATGTCCGGACGCGTGCATACTTGAGCATACATTAGACTTCCTACAGTTGATGCATAATAAATCTTTTGCATTTCTTTTCGTTCCAACTCATTTTTAGGGCACTGACTGAGACTAAACTTGTCTCCTTTAACTACTGAGGTGTCTCCTGATGCACAACTTTTCATGCCGAATCTATCAAGAACTTTTTCGATATAGCTCTTTTGTGATAACCCAAGGATACCTCGAGTTCGATCTCGATGTATCTGTATGTCTAATACAAAAGAGGCGTCCCCAAGATCTTTCATCTCAAAATTCTTTGTCAGAAATCTCTTGGTTTCGTGCAATAAGCCTATATCGTTACTAGCAAGTAGTATGTCATCGACATATAACACCAAAAATATGTATTTACTCCCACTGAACTTATGATATACACAATCTTCAAACTTATTTACCTCAAATCCATATGAGATAATGATTTGATGAAATTTGTGATACATTGATGGGAAGCCTGTTTGAGACTATAGATGGATTTCTTTAATTTGCAAACCATTTTCTTTGGGTCACCGGATACAAAGTTTTCTGGTTGCATCATATATATTGTTTCGTCAATGTCACCATTGAGAAACGCAGTTTTTACATCCATCTGATGTAGCTCTAAATCAAAATGAGCCACAAATGTCATTATAATCCTGAAAGAGTCTTTCGTTGAAACCGGAGAGAAAGTCTCTTTGTAATCAATGCCTTCTTTCTGAGTGAAACCCTTGGCAACCAGACGAGCCTTATATCTCTCAACATTGCCTTTTGAATCCCTTTTGGTCTTAAATATCCATTTGCAACCAATGGGTTTCGCACCTTCAGACAATTCAACGAGATCTCAAACGTCATTGTTTTTCATGGAATTCATCTCATCATTCATAGCATCGATCCACTTTTGAGAATTAGAACTTTGTTTGGCTTGATGGAAGTTGATTGGATCATCTTCCACCACTCCTATATCAACTTCATGTTCTTGGAGAAAAACGATATAGTCATCCGAAATCGCACTTCTCTTT